>CALNHX010002847.1:0-166300 GCA_940337035.1 Agriotes lineatus
AAATTCGTAATAATCCCGTGGGCTGGAACGGAGCCACACGCACGTAGTTCGTACGAGCCACGAAGCGACTTGATAGGTATCGCGCAACAAATAAACAATACAATAAACGAAATCAAACGCGCCATGAAAGTGAATTATTAGTTCAGCAGGTGAGTACTATCATTTATATTCAAAGCGTAGCGAACGCAGCTATTCAACATTACTAAACGCGTCTATAAAATGGGCAACACAGCAAAAATCACAATTTCCAATACGAACATACAAAATACAGCTAACGATACAACTTTTGACCTTGGTAACCTCGTAGGAGCACTAGCCTAAGGCCAGCTTGGGTTTCTGGCGCGTGGAGCGGCCAGCAGGAGGAGGTGACTTCCGTAGGCTACGACAGCAGCTGGGGTTAATCTCTCAGGCAGGGGCCCAGTGCGAGGTCCAAACGGAGCTGGAGAAGTTCTCGCCCAAACTACGAGTTCAGCGGGGGAGAGACTGCGACTAGCAGAAGCTTCCGCAGCAGGTTTGTACTACGACAGCTCATTGGGGTCGATCCAGATAACATGTGCTCGTCCACAGGTTACGAGGGAAAAGCCAATTCACAACGACACAACGGCAGCAAACAAGCAATAAACAATGGCCAGGTCACAAGCAGGCTGAAATACAAAATCACAGCTATACGAAGCTGCTAGGAGCAGCAGTTAACGACCACAAACCTTACGATCGTAGGCAGCCTGAAGGACTTCGACATGTGCTCAGCGAAGACGGTACCATTAAATCCGCCCAACAGGCGATACGAACGGGGTAATATAAAACACCAAAAATTACGAGCACGTCCATGGGGTTTCGATGCGACAAAATCCTCTTCAAATCGAGAAAGCTACCAAAGCTTACGAAGCAAACGAGCCCAAATAGGTACAACTTCACTAGAACACAGCTAAATGTCGAACAGGAAGGAAAATTTCCAGCAATGCAGCACCAAGTCTGCTCTTATCAATGTTCCAAAAACTGCATGACCTCCAGAAAAACTAATGGAATGCACCAGTGCCATCGCAGATAACAGCAATATAACTGTAAAGTGTTAGAAGAGCGAAGAGGGTTGCCTAACTACCAATCTGTAATATATGTAGAAATGAAGCGAAAATAAATTTAATTAGCAATCTAGGGGTAGTTATTCGGGGAGATGCTTACGAAAGTGCTTCATAATTATAGGAGGATATTTAAAAATAATATATAGCTAATCAGACCTAATTTAAAGCATGCAAAAATTGACAAAAGCCAACCATAAATATTCAAGTTCAAAAATTCAGCTAGCGAAAATTTACTAATACGAGGGTCGCTCCAAAAGTATCGTAACAAACTTTTATATACACAATATTCATGTAACTCTCATAGTTTTAGAAACATCTTCCACCCCCTCTTTGTTGCCGGACCCTGTATAGACAACTGAGATAAAAAAACTAAAAGTGGAGATAAATGTAAATAAAACAAAAGTTTGTTAATAAATGGAGAAACTGAAGATAATGAAACAATAAGCATAACATGTAAAGAAAACAGAATAGAAGAAGTACCAAATTTTAACTACCACTGAAGTATACTAACGGAAGATGGAAAAATAAATGTAGAGATAAACCGAAAAAGAAAATAAACAATCTATACTATGCCCTAAATAAAACGATAAAGAAAATTGGACCTTAAAACAAAAACAAAACTGTACATATACAAAGAAGGAGTAATTCCGACAATATTATATGCGAGCGAATGCTGGCCATTACAAAATAAATTAACAGCAGCAGAAATGCAACAATTCAAAGGAATAGCGGGGAAGACAAAAATGGAAAGGATCCGAAATGAAAAAATTAGAGAAGATTTGAAACAGAAGTCAATAAACGGGGTAGTAGGCGTAAAGCAACTGAAATGGTTTCGACATACCCACAGAATGGATGAAGACAGAACAGTGAAGAAACTAATACAGGCGAGAGGAATAAATAAGAGAAGAACAGGAAACTGGATGGGCAGAATAGAAGAGCTGGGGGGAGGGGGGGGGACAAAACAATGGAGGAAATGATAAGGATCGCAGAGGGCAGGAAAGAATGGAAGAAATGGGTGGAATCCACATCCGACGCCCACTAAAAGAGTGAAAGGATATAAAAAAAGATAGAAAAATTTGTGTTAATTAGATCACTACACCTAAAGTGGCTCCATCAAAAGATGCTATGGTTATAGTACTCCCTGTTCTCTTTCGTGGATTAAAGTTTTGTTCACAATTTTCAATATGTGATGATACTGCTTCGTTCTTTCAGCACATTTGCATTTTGTTTGCTTTATTTTTTGAATAAAATCCTATTATGGTTATTTCCTCTTTTACTCTGTTAGTGCAGGCTAATGATAACGTCACTCTCCATAGACATCACCTTCAAAAATGTTGCCAGTTAATAATATCAGGAATAAAACAATTTTCCTTTAATAGGATGGCTCCTGGCAATATTTCTGGAATTTAGTAGTTCTCGTGGTGCTAGTGTTTTTCAATATTCATAAAGTTTGACGTTTTTCACCTATAATTCAGTTGATAGTTTATACCCAAGTGAACTATAGTCTGTTTTTCTTCTTTATGATTCAGAGCAGGCTTTGCTTTTTTATTTTTGTAACAGTGTAGGTAAAGTACGTTTTTTTCCTATAAAAATTTTCAAGGTCAAAGAATAAAGGGTTTATGTTGGCATAACTTGGATTTCTTTAAAAAATATGTGTTGGTAAAATTTGATTTAGTAACTATAGAACTATACATTGGTGGGAAATTTAAAATCTGGCATTAAAGTTCTATGTACATCAAAAGCTCTTGCTAATCTTTCGTAAACGTCTTCTTCTGGTGTGTTAGGATGCAGATCCAACAGTTCTTCTGCACACTTCAGAAATGCTTTTTTTACATTTAATTTTAAAAGATTCCGTTTTTACGCGTATTCAGCTTCAAAAAAGAAAAGCTGACAATTTAATTTTAAATGTCAAAATGACACAAGTCGCTTAGAGAAACACCTGACAAAAATAAATTTTCTAATAATTTAAAAAAGCAGTTTTGCCAATTTTATCTTGACCTTGAAAATTTTTATAGGAAAAAAAACGTACTTTAGTTGGTTGCAAAGAAAAACTTATTACAGCTGTCAATGAGTTATCTTATAAGCACTATTATAATACCTAATGAAAGCTTCAATTACTGAATCACTGATATTAAATAAGGTATTGCTTTATGTTAAGAATGTTTATTTAAACATTCTTGTTATCTATCTGTACAGAAATGTCATAGAATTTCTAGACATCGATTTATCTTATATGTTCTAATGTGAAAATATATTATTAACAACTTGCTGATGATTTTTGTTTGCAGATCTGTGTTGTAGAAGTTATTATTTATGCTAAACATATAACAGGGATTAACTGTTTTTCAACATTGCCTAAAAATGTCACCGTTCATACACTTATGATAGTTTCTGTCATTATTGTCTGAATCCAACAGTAAGTCACACCTTGGTAAAAATCCTGATGTGCATCCTGCATGCAAAATGGTATATCTCTTTCCCTCCGCCTTAACTTTAGATGGATTACTTTTCAAGTCTGTGTTGTGGATCCACCTACGGACACTGGTTCCATTGCGAAATATCCAAGTGTATTCAAAAACAGGAATATAAATTTTTCACTAGAATTTCGAAATTGTGAATATTTATTTAAAAAAGCAATCTTCGCCGAAATTACATAATTCTTCTCACAGAACAATTTTATATTTATATGCCATATTTTTTAATGTGCAGTATAATTTTGAACGACTCCCAGTTTAATGTAGTTCTTCTCTTGCACATCCCAATAAATTATCCAAAGTAAAAAATTCCAAATTTTTTTCTTAATATCCTCCCTGAAACTATAGTCCTCCCAAGTTAGAAATTCCTTTTTCTTTTTCATATTGTCATTCGGTTGTTGCTGGAGTTGTGATTTTGCTTCATTTAGAATATTAAACACAGTTGCACTCAAAATTTAGCATTATAAGAAATTGTTAGAAATTTTATCTCTGTTTAATTCATAATACTTACATCAAAGATTTGACCAAGTCTTCCAATGATGGCAGTTTTACTTAAGTTGCCACTGATATCTTTTATATTAGTAAAACAGTGTTTTATAGCCTCTTTAGTTTTACTATTAATACTGCCTTTTCGTGGAATTTTATTAAGCTTTACTGAAGTGTCAACTTGACAATCTGGGGGGCCTTGATTTTGACGTTGGGTATATTTTGTAACTAAAATGTTGTACACTGCAGAAATAATATAAATGTAACGCCTACTCTGAATATATATACAGGGTAAGGGGTTTAAAATCCAAAACCGAGACTTTTTTAAATTCTGTGCTCTCCGAAAATTTTGATCTAATTATTATTATTACGGAATCTTGGCTTAATTCATCGCTACATAATAGTGAAATAGTAGACAGTAGATATACAGTATTTCGAAACGACCGTGATTCTTTAAATACGGGTAAAATTGATGGAGGGGGAACTCTTATTGCGATAAAAAATGTGTATGCTGCTGCTCGAGTTCAATACCTGGAAACTATTCTCGGTGAACTATGGGTGCGCGTTCAAATTGGCAGTGAAATTTTCTACGTGTGTGCTATCTATATTCCTCCGGCATCTAGACTGCCCGAATATGAAATATTTTATAACAACGTTATTAATAATTTAGAGCTGTTATCCAAAAGAAATCTGTTGATAGTTGGGGATTTTAATATACCTACGCTATATCCTCAAAATGTAGATCGTGTAGTAAATAACATTGAGCGAGAATTTCAGGCATTCATTAGTTTGTTAAATTTATCACAATTTAATACCATATTAAATCATAGCAATAGGATACTTGATTATGTGTTGTCAAATGTACAAGTGTCGGTCTGCAGGTCGGAGGACCCATTTGTACCTCTGGACGGAAAACCCATGTACAAACAGCAGTACAATTATAAAAAAGGTGATTTTCTAAAACTGTATTTAATATTAAAAAATACCAACTGAGAGATTTTAAAGGAGTACACAAATGTCAACGAAGCAGTAGATCGGTTTTATGCACTCTTTTATTATGCACTAGATAATTCAATTCCAAAAACTAAGTCATCAATCGCTAAATTTCCGCTTTGGTTTACAAATTCTATAAAGAGGAATATAGCCAAAAAGTCACGGCTACGTAGAAAATTAAAATATAACAATCAAAATGCTCGGTTAACACAGGAATTTAAACTTCTTAGGAAGAAAATCAAACGCGAAATAAATGTAGAGTATAAAAACTATTGCACCTTAATGGAAGAAAACAAAAAATAATCCTAGTAAATTTTGGTGTGTTTATTAAAACAAAGAAAAAATCAAACTTTATAGCTAACAATATGCATATAAACAATAAACCATTAAAAACTAACTTAGAAATTGCTAATGCTTTCGCTAGAAATTTTCAGTCTGTTTATTTGCAACAGACTGCTCAGAATGGTTGTCAGCCTAAGCAAAATGATGTAACTTTATTTGATATTGGTTGTATCAGCCCAGAAGATGTCGAACAAGCACTAAGATCCTGCAAGCCTAAGAAATCGATGGGATTCGACGAAATTCGTATCTATATTTATAAAGCATGTTCCGAGTTTCTTGCAGAACCGATGGCAGTTCTTTTCAATCTTTGTGTGAAAACTTCTGATCAGTGGAAAATATCAAAGGTGTGTCCAGTTTTTAAGAGTGGGGACAAAACTAATGTTATTAATTACAGGCCGATATCTCTCTTACAAGCCATATCTAAAGTATTTGAAAAGGTATTGTACAACAAAATTTTTTCACAAGTTCAAGGAATCATTGTTAGTGAGCAACACGGTTTTATGCCAAAAAATTCAACATGTACCAACTTAATATCATTTACGCAGGATCTGGCTGATGCCTTGGATAAAAATCAGCAGATAGATGTGGTATATACTGACTTTTCCAAGGCATTCGACAGGGTTAACCATGCAATACTGTTGAGCAAATTACCAAATTATGGTTTCGATGCTGCTTTAATTAAACTAATCGAATCTTATCTGAGTAGTAGATGGCAGAAGGTCGTTTATAATGGAAGCATGTCAGAGAGATATAAGGCTATATCAGGTGTCCCCCAAGGCTCCATTTTAGGGCCTTTACTCTTTATTATTCATAAATGACCTTCCGGAGGTCGTAACAGGATCGGAGTATGCTTTGTTTGCCGATGATTTTAAAATGTGGCGTATGATTGACTCAACAGCTTCTTGTGAGCAGCTACAGCAAGATATTAATAAAATCTTTCAATGTAGTCAACAGAACCTACTGTTTTTTAACGTATCTAAATGTTCTAAGGTAACTTTTACACGAAAATTAAGGACTATCAACTTTCACTATACCATGGATGGAAATCTACTCGTTAGTAAAGAAACAATTAGTGATCTTGGTATAGTATTTGATAAGAAATTAACATTCAGCTATCATATTCAAAAAATAACTAAAGATTCTTTAAAAACTTTAGGCTTTGTAATTAGAAATTCCCATAGTTTCAGCAGTAACATTACATTAACAACTCTTTATAATGCGTATGTCAAATCAAAACTAGAATATTGTTCTGTAATATGGTCACCTTTATATAATATCCAAATTAAACAAATTGAAAGAATTCAATCAAAGTTTCTAAGATATTTAGATTTTAAAATGAGTGGTGTTTACCCAATTTTTAAGCCTTATCGCGAACTACTCAGCACTTACAACATAAATACATTAGAGGATCGACGAAAATTATCAGCGCTCACTTTATTGTATCAAATAGTACACTATAAGGTCAATTCATGCGAGAAATTTTTAAGCAAAATAAACTTTCTGGTTTCTAAGCTGACATCCAGGTATAAAATTTTATTTTATTTACCAACTGCTAGAACAAATGTATTTATCAGTTCTCCTCTTTATAGAATGTGTAAGACCTATAATACAATATCAATGTCTGTAGATATATTTCAACCTAGTTTTAGTATCTATAAATATAAATGTCAAAATGCGTTGTGTGGGACACGACTGGATTCCTGGTAGGGTGACCGTTATAAACGTAAGTTTTTGTTCTACATTCAAAATATAATACAATTAGTTTATGTATAGTTTATGTTTATGTATTTGCTTATGTTTATGTATAGTCTTAAACTTTTTCGGCAGTTTGGTTTAATTTAAGAGTAATTTAATTTAATTTAATTAATGAGTAATGTAATTTAATTTAATTTCATTTAAGAGTAATTTATTGTTTTATTTTATGATATTCTGTTTGCTTTTCTGTTTACCTTTCTAATGTTTATTGGTACGGATTGCAGTGTTACATTAAATTATACTTATTATTATCCTGTAACCTGTAATTGGCTCTATGCTGTTGGTTGCAGTTAAAATAAATAAATAAATAAATAAATAAAGGGTGTCCTAAAAAGAATGGGACACCGATTAGTCATAGATTCCTTAGGTTATAATAAATTGATGAAACTTAATATACCTTAGTACAAAGTTCCTCCAGTAAGAAGTTATAGGGCCTTGAAGTTCGATTTTGTATTTTTTATTTTTTTTGTTAATTTCCACAAACGTAGAGATATCGATTTTAATTCTGGTATATATCCTTATTGTTATGTACTGCACTAATAAAATCATTTTCATAAATTAGACTTGACTGTAAGAGGCACTTAACCTATCTTTGAAAACTTTTTTTAAGTCTAACTTTGTTATCTGTAAATTTTTTTGAAGTTTTAGGTTATTATCTGAAAGAGAATTAAAATACACAAAAATAATGTACTCTTAGTTATTAAGCCTAAAAGCAACCGTTTACCTTAAAATGTCCACCAAAGGTTTTTGGTTATCATTAAGACGTGCAATTATCAAGTAGCCATGATCACAAAAACAATGGGTAGTGATTGTAATCTAGTAAACAACAACAAGAAATCAATTAATGCAGTTGGTGACATCAGTTTTTTGTCTTTTGTCTTACGAAAATGCTGCGACATAATGAACCTTTCAGCATTGCAGAATTCGTTATGAAGATGCATTTTCTTAAACATAAAAGAACAAATTGTTGTGTCACTAATGTCATTAATTGATTTATCATTGTTTTTTAATAGATGACCATTGTTTTTGTGATCATGGCTGCTTGATAATTGCACATCTTAATGACAACCAAAAGCCTTTGATGGGCATTTTAAGGTAAACGGTTGCTTTTAGGCTTCAGAACTAATAATACATTATTTTTGTGCTTTTTAATTCTCTTTCAGATAATAACATAAATTTCAAAAAAATTTACAGATAATGAAGTTACAGCTAAAAAATGTTTTGAAAGATAGGTAAAGTGCCTCTTTACAGTCAAGTCTAATTTATGAAAATGATTTTATTAGTGCAGTACATAACAATAAGGATGTATACCAGAATTAAAATCGATATCTCTACGTTTGTAGAAATTAACAAAAAAAATAAAAAATAAAAAATTGAACTTCAAGTCCTTATAACTTCTTACTGAAGGGACTTTGTACTAAGGTATATTGGGTTTAATCAAATTATTGTGACGTAAGGAATCTATGACTAATCGGTGTCCCATTCTTTTTGGGACACCCTGTACAGGCCCAAACATCCCTGATAGCATAGGGGCCGTTGCTTCTTCTGGAAACTCTTCTCATCCTCTTGACACGGGGGATCGGTTCGTATATTCCTTCATTCATGCTTTCCTCAGTGTTAGGTTGTTGTACCTTTCCTTAGCTTGTTTATAGTTTTGTTCCATTCCTCTCTAATTAGAACTGTTTTCCTTCAATCTTTGATGCCCAGTTTTCTAATGTCGTTCTTTACGTGATCTTCCCACCTTATCTTTGAATGTCCTCTTGGTCTGCCATCCGTGGGCTTCCAGTTTGTTACTTTCTTTATCAGTTCCTCCGGCTCTCTACGTTGTATGTGGCCGAACCATCTCAGTCTCTGTGTTTTGATAAAACTTACTATGTCCTCGCCTCCTATTATGTCTCTAATTTCAAAATTCATTAAAGGTCTGTACTCTCCCAGTGTTTCTTTGGGTTCTGGAATTCTTCTTAAAATTTTCCGTTCAAATATTTTTAAACGTTCTTCGTCCTTGGTTCAGAGGCACATTGTTTCGGCTGCATATGTTATTACCGGTTTGATTGTGGCATTATATATCTTTATCTTTGTTTCTATATTTATATTCTTGTCTTGTAACAATTTTTGATGTCCCCAAATAGGCTCTATTCCCAGCAAGAATACGTTCAGTAATTTCTGCACTTCTTTCGTTTTTCCCATTTACTATTACACCAAGGTATTTGAAGTTCTCCACTTTCTGAAAGCTGTTGGATCCTATGATGATTTGCTTGATGTTGGTTGTGTTTCTCCTTGTACTAATCATGAATTTGGTCTTCCCTTGGTTGATTCTGAGGCCTCGCTTTATGGTTTCCGTTTCAAGTTTTAATAACGACTGCTCTAAGGTCTTTCTGTCTCTCGCGATTAGGGCCAGATCGTTCGCGTGTCTCTGATCGCTCCATTTAAAGCTATATTGAAAAGTGTTGTCGCTAGTGCGTCGCCTTGCCTGACCCCTTGTTTTATGTCAATTGCTTTCGAGTTCTCACTATTTGATAGTATTTTCGCTTGCGAGTTCTTCATTGTCATCGTGGTTAATCTAGTTAGCATGGCGGGTATATTCATATTTATCATTTCTGTTGACAGCTGCTTACACTATCGAAAACCTGTCGAAAGTCGATGAAAAGGATGTGAAGTTCTATATCATGTTCATAGCATTTTTCTATTGTTTGCGTCAAAATGTGAATTGCATCCACCGTAGACCTTCCTTTTCCGAATCCTTGTTGGTATTGTCCTAGGTTCTTTTCTGTGTATTTGTTAAGTCGGTTTTTTATTAATGTTGATAAGATTTTGTAAGCTGTATTCAGCAGCATGATAGGTCTGTAGTTTAAACAGTTGGTTGGGTCTCCATTTTTGTATATTGGTGCTATTACTCCATCTCTCCAGTCTGTGGGCATTACTATGAAATTGTACAATCTTCCCAAAAACACTTCACCTCCGTATTTTATTAGTTCGCTACAGATTCCATCTGGTCCCACTGACTTTTTAGGTTTTAATTGGTTTATTGTTTCGTTAAACTCCTCCAAACTGGGTGCCTCTTCTTCGTTGTCTCTGCTGTCTACTTTTTCTTCTTCTTGGCTTTGTTGGGCTTACCCTCTGTAAAGGTCTTTGAAGTGTTCTTCCCATTGATTTGTTGCGATTTTTGCTGTTGGTTTTTTCCTAGGGTTTTGTTTCTGAATATACCAAAATATCTTTCCGTTATCTTTATTATTTGCTTCCAGCTCTTGCATTTGGTTTGTAAGCCATTCCTTTTTTTCTTCTTGCAATGGTTTGTTGCTCCATTCCTGTTTGTATCCATTTAATTCTTGCTAGATTTTTATTGTCAATCTTGGCTTTACATTCATTGTCAAAGCATTCTTTAATCCTTTCTTTTTCATATTGTCCTATTACTCTTTCTGTGGTGTAAATAATACTGTTTTTTAAGCTCGTCCACTCTTCTTCTATACTATCTCTTTGCTTTGTTCCTAATTGTTCTTCCATCACATCCTCAAACTTCGTTACTGTGCTTTCATCTTTCATCTTAGATTCCATTTTCTTCTTGTCTCTTCTTGTGCTGTATTTCTTGTTATTTTTATTTTCATTCTTGTTATTACTAAGATGTGGTCTGTGTCCACATTGGCACATCTATATGATCGGACATCTTGTATCAGTTTTCTCCATTTTTTCGCTATTTGGACATGGTCAATTTGGTTGCCGTCTGTTTTTTCCAGTTTCATCCATGTTATCTTGTGTTCCCTTTTGTGAGTAAATATTGTGCTGACGATATATGTATTTGTTACTGCAGCCAGCTCGCATAATCTCGTATCGTTGTCGTTCGTGGTGTCGTGTATAGTTTCTTTTCCTGCCACCAGTTCGTTATATTCCTCTTTGCCTATCTTGGCCTTAAAATCTCCTACTAGCAGCAGAATGTTGTTTCTGGGCACCTTTCCACAGGTTTCTTCTAGGGTTTCGTAAAACTCTAGCTTTTCTTCGTTTTGTTTGTCTTCTGTAGGCGCGTACTTATTTATTATTGTTATGTTGGCTTGGTTGTTTTCAATTCTGATATATGAAATTCTTCCATTAATTGCTTTGAATTCTCGTATCTTTCTTCTTATTTCTCACTTACAATAAATCCTGCACCATTTTTACTTCCTTTTACAATAAAGGAAGTATTGGATTCACCCCAAAAATTCGAAATTGAGTTTTCAACAGATCTTCACGTTTTAGAGTCCCCTGAACCTAAAAAACATATTTTTTTTCATTGGTCTGTCTGTCTGTCTGTGAACAGAATATCTCAAAAACGAAAAGAGGTATGGCGTTGAAACTTCATATATAAGTTTTGTGTACTATGTAGATGAGACAGCAAGCTTTTGAAGAAAATCGCATAACCGGAAGTAGCTGTTTACTCTTGTGATTTTTCGGTTTTTTTCGATTTTTTCAAAAACGGCTCTAACGATTTTTTTTAAACTTTATATTTTTATTACATTTTTAATGTGTATTCATGTGAGATAGGTGATTTTCCAGTTGAATACTTCTAAAGTGGGTTTCTTTTGTTTTTTTTTCTATTTTTTTTATTAACTCCTATTTTAAATAAAACACCCGGTATATTATTACATTTTCGAATTGACCTTAAAATTCTAGAGAAAATTTGTCTCTTCAACTAACGCTCTATTTTGTATTGTTTTTGTAGAATTTGTAATTTTTGAAAATTTTTACGCTTAAAAATTAAAAATGAAATTTTTGGCTAATTATAAGATCACTGTAAAAGGAAGTTGTGTGAGTGTATCACACCAGATTTTTACCTCTTGTATTTTCTCCCGAGTAGTAGAATGTGAAAGTTTTCTTATCAATTTTGCCTTTGCTCTTCCATCTAATTTCCTGCACTCAGTGGCGTAACTTCAAATTCTGGGCCCGGGGGCCGTGATCTTTACCGGGCCCCTTAATTGCCAAGTGTAAGTCCCATTCTTGCCAAAGCATTTTTGGATATCATTTTTCAATTATTTTTTTAAAATTCATAAACAGAAACATCAAAGCAAAATGAACAATAGCGAGTGTTTTTCCCGGACTCATTGAAACTTTATACGGGACCGAGTTTGGACCTGTCGGGCTTTAAACTTCAGGAGGCCCGTCGGGGGCCGCTGCCCCCTTTGCCCCCTCGGTAGTTACGCCACTGCCTGCACTGCTAACACCCGTATTCATAGTCGTTCGCCAGCGGATCGCCGGCGACTCGCCGGAGTTTCGTTATGAATAGTATGTTGGCGGCACTGTACGTCTATGTCACATTCGAGGTGATCAGGTTAGGTTTTCAGTCAGTTTTGACAGAAACTGACACAAAATCTAACCTGCTAACCTCGAATTTGACGTAGACGTACAGTGCCGCCAACATACTATTCAAAACGAAACTCTGGCAAGTCGCCGGCGATCCGCTGGCGAACGACTATGAATACGGGCGTAAGATGTCTAACGCATATTTTTTCATTTCTCGGGCTGCTTCTTCCAATTTACCAACTGCCAGCATCGTTGTAATGTTCCATGTTCCAATTTTCAATGTGTTTTCTTTTATCCTCTTGCATCTTTTCTTCTTTTTGGTCATATGTCCTTTCGTTTCGTTTTCCTCTATAGCCGTTTCGTTATATTTGTCAATACATTCTTCATAGAATTGATGCCGCTCCTTGGAGCCCTTCTGACTTTGTTAGTGGGGTGGTTCATCACTCCTCTCCACTGTCCTACTTTACAGGTTGTTGTGTTTCTTTGCTTCTTTTGCTACTTTTCTCCATATTTTCTTATCTTTTATTTTTTTCTCCATTTATCGATTTTCATGGTTTTTATGTCGCTTATTACTTGGTCTTCCCATCTTATCTTTGGTCTTCCTTGTGCTCTCGTTTCTTGTGGCGTCCATTTCATTGTCTTCTTCGTAATTGCATTTTCGTCTTGTCTGTGTA
The DNA here is from genome assembly GCA_940337035.1 of Agriotes lineatus. Classification (NCBI taxonomy): domain Eukaryota; kingdom Metazoa; phylum Arthropoda; class Insecta; order Coleoptera; family Elateridae; genus Agriotes; species Agriotes lineatus. The sequence goes on from CALNHX010002847.1 coordinate 13,072, forward strand.
TATGGCTGTACCAACGTAATCTTCTGGCTTTAATTTCTTTTACTATGTTTTCTCCTTTTAATCTTTCTTCTATCTCCTGATTTGTAAGTCTTATATATATATATTTCTTCATTTATCTTCTTTAGTCCATATATTTTTCGAATTAGCTTTCTTTCGAATATCTTTAATTTCTCTGCGTCTTTATTTGTAATACACATTACACATGGTTTCGCTTGTATATAGTACTGCTGGCCTTATTGCTACTTTGTACACTCTCATTTTTGTTTCTTTACTTATCTGTGTGCTTCTCATGATTTCCTTGAATTTGTAGTATGTGCCGTGTCCTGCTGTTATTCTTTGTGGTATTTCTATGCTTCTGTCGTTTTCATTACTTATCACTGTTTCAAGGGTATTTAAAAGTTTGAATTTGCTCGAATCTATATTTTCCTATTACTATTTCTGTTTTGTTATCTGATTTCTGGTTTTTATGAATTTTCATGTATTTGGTTTTATTTTGGTTTATTTCTAATCCTCTTTTTTGTGCCTCCTCGTCTATTTTCTTTATTATCTTCTCCAAGCTTTTCTTGTCTTTTGTTACTACTGTGATGTCGTCAGCGTATGCTATTATTTGTATTGGTTTCTATATTATGGATTCAGATATTTTACAGTTTCTTATTACACCTTCTAATGTTATATTAAAGAAGGCTGCAGAGGGCCCATCTCCTTTTTTTTTTTTTTTTTTTTTTTATTTAACATCATGAAAATTTTACAATCTGTTCAAATACAAACAATCAGTAAAAAGTTTAACAAATTGACAATGTTGACATAGTAGGAGATGGCCCAGTGGCTTACTCCTATAAGATCTTAATATAATGAGTTCATCTCCTTTTTGCCTGTTAGTTTTTTGAAATTGTGGTTTCCTCTCTACTTCTTAGTTCTTGTTTCTTTTCATCCCAGATGAAGAGTTGGTCCTTGATCCACAGCTTTTTGAAGCCCATTCTAACCCTTTTACCCTCGTGTTTTTCTTTGCTTTCAATTGTATTTTTCTTTCCTCTACTGTTATATCTTTGTCTATGAATATTTTGGTACCTTTCAGTTTTCGTTTTTCCTTCATAATTCTTTTTTTGTCTTTAGTCTTTTTTAGTTTTGCGATCACATATGGAGTTTGCTTTCTACTTATGTTTAGTTTTGCTTCTTCTATATTCATATCTATGCTGAGCTTCGTGCGCAGGAAGTGTTCAATGTCTTCTTTAACCGATTCTTCTCTGACTTTCACTCCTGTAATGATCACGTTTTTCTCCTTTTCTCTTCTTTCGTTGTTTTTCATTCTTATTTCCAGATGTGTTAGTCTTATCAGTATTTTCTCCTTTCGGTTTTCAGATCTTTAGTATGTCTAATTTATTCTCTATTCTTACGTTCCTGGCTTCCATTTCATTTAGTTTGTTAAGTATTTTGTCCAATGGTTTTTCCACTGTGATCGTTAGATTTGGACTGGTAATTCACACTTAGTTAGTTTATAAATTGGTTCAAGATTTCTTAAATCTGATCTCTGAATCATAAAGCAAAAAAAACAGACTAGTTTTGTTTACACAGCATTTTATTAAAAGTAATTTTGTGTAAAAATGGAAATTTCCAAGAGCAGTGTTTATAATTAGTTTGCCGAATATCAGCGTGGACGCACCACTCTCGGTGACGAATTTCGTGAAGGTCATCGATCAGCATCTGTTGTTGCCACTAATTAAAATTACATTACATATCATTTATTAAATAAGAATAGCTTCTACGTATATAGTACAATAAGGTTTACAATTATATTCTTATTTAAAAGGTGAGGTATCGGATAATCCGCTTTTCAACCCCACCCAAATGGCAAATATGAAAATTATGATATGTAATTATAAATTAAAAATTAGTGTTATAAAATAAACAAAAATTATTGATGCACAAGCTGTTTACACATCAGATCACACTTGAACATGCTTTTAAATAAATTAACATTAGGTGACTTGTTAAATAATTCCAAATGGGAGTTAATAATGGAGATTGCTATACTATATACAAAACTGTTGTGATATTTTGGTGTACAGTATTGATTAACATGTCGTAGGGTTCTGTTATGTACTTCGTGGTGAGTTTTTAGAAATTTAAATAAATAAAGCGGCGTTACAAAATTCACTATGTTAAATAATGCGAATGCATATAATAAATAAAATCTATGCTCTATTGTCAAATAACAAAGATTGTTATAATAAAGTCTAATGTGTAATCAATTACTAATGTTGTAAGAAAAACGTAGACAACAGTTTTGTAAAACCTGAACTCTTATGTTTACATTTCGTAGTTAAAAATGGATAGTACACATTAGAACAATTATTTAAATTTTTACTTAAAACTAGGCTATTAACAAAATTCCATTTAGTTTTAGCTGATAGCACATTTTTGAATTTATACAGATATGAGAATTTGGCATAGCATAAACCGCACTTGAGATTTATGTGATGTTTGAAGGATAAATTATTGCCAAACACTACACCCAGATTTTTAACTTTATCTTTCAAAGGGAGCGTATCTTCATTTAAGATTGACGACATATTTGACAAGGACAATTTTTGACCGGCATCATTTTTGACATGCGCGATTAAAGGTTGGCAAAATTTGTAATGTCCGCAATTTTTGACTGACAACAGTTTTAACGTGCGCAATTTTAGGTTTTGACGTTTTTATCATGCACAAGAACTTGAGAACAACCAAGTTATCTGAAATTTGTAGAATATTTTTGCAAAAATGTATTTTAAAATTGTAGCTAAAACAGTATAACTGAATTAACATATTTTCGTATTTTTACATTCATTTGTGGAGAACATCCTAGTTTGAGCTTTTTGACACTTTTGTTACATTCTTTTATGATGTCATCCATGAATACCATGTACAGCACTGGGCTCAGAACTCCTCCTTGTCAAAGTCCTTCGTTTGTCTCAAAACTTTCTGATCTATTATTTCTGCTGATTACGTAATTGGCGATGTTTTTGTATAAACTTTTGATCGCAGCTATCAAGTTATCGTCGACATTTCTTCTGGCCAAGCTTTCCCACACATATTTCTATTCACTCTATCGAATGCTTTGTTCAAGTCTATGAACGCAATTAGCATCTTTATATTGTACTTCACTGATCTATCTATTATCTGTTTTATTGTAAATATCGAGAGATCCAAAAAAAACTGTTCCTCAGCGGGCTGTGGAAATTCAACGTATGAATAATATGTTGGTGACACTGTACGTCAATGTCAAATTCGAGGTTATCAGGTTAGGTTTTCCGTCAGTTATGACACAAAATGACGCAAATCCTAACCTGCTAACATCGAATTTGACATTGACGTACACTGTCACCAACATATTATTCATACGTTGAATTTCCACAGCCCGCTGAGGAACAGTTTTTTTTTGGATCTCTCGATATATGATCTTGTATACTAAATCCTTTTCTAAATCCACTTTGCGATTGTGATAGCGTTTTCTCAATTTTTCCTCTTAGTCTTCTTTCTAAAATTCGTTCTTAAATCTTCATGGGTATACTTAGTAGGGTAATTCCTCTGTAGTTGTCACACTTAGTTCTATCTCCTTTTTTATGAATTGGCAGTATTTTCCCTATTTCCCACTCTTTAGGTATTGTTTTTTCCCTCCAAACTTTGTTATAGATAGTCAGTAATAACTTTTCTCCGTCTTCACCCATGTTCTTTATCATCTCTGCCTTGATTTGGTCATGTCCAGCTGCTTTGCCGGCTTTTATACTTTTTATTGCTTCTTTCATTTCTTGCATCCCTATTTTTCCGGTATCTTCATTTTTTGATCTCTTAATTTCCATTTTCCTTATTTTTTCCTCTTTTTGTCCTTCCTCTTTTCCCTCCTTTTTGTTACCTGTCGGGTTCAGCAGCTCTTCAAAATACTCCCTCCATCTTTCCATAATTTCCTATTCTTCTATTAAGATTTTGCCTCGCTTATTTTTTATCTTACCCTCATACAATGGTTTACTGTTTCGTACTGATTTTAATATTTTATAAAACAGTTTCTGATTCTCCTTGCTATTTTTCTCCAATGTCTCTCCAAATTCTTTCCATGCATCTTGTTTAGCTTGTCTTTAACTGTTGTTCTTTGTTCTTTATATTTTTTATAAGTCTCTTCACTTCTGTTATTTAAGTATTTCTTCCATATTTCTTTTTTGATCCTAACCTGTTTCTTAATATTGTCGTACCACCATGCTGTTTGTTTTTTTGGTGTTTGTTGTACTAATTGCTCCACACACTTCTGAAATTTGCAAGTAGTGGAGATAGCAGAATGTGCATTTGCAGATGACGTTGCAATAATGGCAGCAAATGAAAGGGACCTACAAACTAACCTACAGGTTTGGAATGAAACTCTAAAAGAACATGACATGAAATTAAATACAGACAAGACTAAAGTGATGGTAATGACAAAGGAACCTGGCACAATAAAAATTCAAATAGAAGGTAAAGACATAGAGCAAGTAGAACATTTCGAATATTTAGAAGTTACTATAGAAGAAACGGGAAGACAGAAATTAGATCTCTTAAAGAGAATAGAAAAAGCAAACAAAATATACTATGCAATGAAAGACAAGTTTATTAATAAAAAAGAGGTGACACAACAAACAAAAATGAATATATACAAAACAATATATAGGTCTATACGTACTTATGGATGCGAGACGTGGGTCACATCATCAAGGATGAGAAGTAAAATACAAGCAACAGAGATGAGATATCTGAGGAAAGTTAAAGAGATAACATTAAAAGATAGGATAAGGAATGATGTAGTGAGGAAGAATTAGGAATCGAACCAATACACCAATTTATAGAGAAGAGACAACTCAGCTGGTGGGGCCACCTACAACGTATGGGAGACAGCAGACAGGTTAAGCAAGTATGGAACTCAAAAGTCATCAAAAAAAGGGACAAAGGAAGGCCAACAGAAACGTGGGATGATGTAGTGGGAAAAATATTAAGCAAGAAAGGAAAAATACGGAAAGAAGCAAGTGGCATGGCGAAAAATAAAAAAGAGTGGAGTTCGTTTGTGCACCAAAATTAAAATTATAGTGGGTAAAAGTGACGCTCAAAGTTAAAGTTTCGAGGTAAATTAAGAACTTAATTTTATGTACACAAAGTAGTTTTGAGTTATTTTGATTAGTTGTGAGCAGTGAAAGTTGAGTTGAGGAAATATTATGTATCTACAAATAAATGTAATTTAATTTGTTAAAGATGTAAAGGTAACTCTACACCAATTGGTAGAAGGGTGTTACGATAATATATATATATATATTGTGGAGAACATTATTAAAACATTTTAGAGATTAGATTTCGAGAACTTTACGATTTGTATAATAAGTGCAGATCGTTTAACACAGTTTGAATCTCTGAAAAATATTTTTCTGTAGGACCACCTAATATGTGTTTCTTTCTGTCTGTTCATTATACTGGGTGGCCACTTTCAAACTGGAACATAGGGATTTAGCATTGTATTTAACAGTTTCATGAATTCCTGCTCGCCAATTCGACCTACAGAAAATGTTTTGGCATCAATGGAAAGAGAAAATTGTTGCGCATCTAATGGTATCAACAATGTAATTGTTTTTGTCAATTTTCATTGAATAATATTAATTAAAAGTTTTCATGTTTTTTTAAATATGAGTTGTCTCGACTTAAAAACAGTTGACAGCTATACTCAAATTAATTTGTTATTTAATGACATTCAGAGTTAGTTCAGTAGTTTTTACTTTATAAAATCAACGCTTACTCGAACGAAGAGGAAGTTTTTATGAAAATAGCTTTATTAGCATTATTGCTATACATAAACAATTTCACAATTGATAAACAATAATTCTTATGGTTAAAAGATACCTATTAGAGTGAGGTTAGTTTGCCGAGAGTGAGAGATTTGTTTCAATGCAGGACCTACCTTATTAATCAAAAGTTCAAAATAAGTGTTCGAATTTAAATTTTCAACAATTTCAAACGGTCTGATAATTTTGTTAACTTAAATCTCAGCTCAAATATAAATTTTTTGAGCGTATTGGGTTCTTGTACACAGATTAATTCTTGGTTTTTCTTGAGTCCAATATCTAAAATTTTGCACATTGGGTTCATTGTTTAAAGTAAAAGTACATTCATCTGTGAAAAATATTGATGACAAAAAACGACGATCTTGATTGGCACGTTCTTGCATTCCTTCACAAAATACATTTCTACTTTCTTTGTCCGCACCAACATTCCTGCGATTACCTTTATTAAAATTTAATTATTGAAATTTTTATGAAAGCCAAAATTAAATAATAAACACTAACCACCTCTAGCTTCTGATTTTACTGAAATATTAACAGTTTCTTCAAATTTCCGGACATATTCGTGTATTGTATTTTACGGAAAACAAATCTCTCACTATACGCAAACTAACCGCACTGTAATATGTTTTTGCGATAGAAACTCTCACTTCGTTCGAGTCATCGTTCATTTTATAAAGTAAAAACTACTGAACTAACTCTGAATGTCATAAAATAACGAATTAATTTGACTATAGCTGTCAACTGTTTTCAAGTCAAGGCAACTTATATTTAAAAACATGAAAACTTTTTATTAATATTATTCAATGAAAATTAACAAAAATTATTTAATTTTTGATACCATTAGATGCGCAATAATTTTCTCTTTCCACTGATACCAAAACATTTTCTGTAGGTTGAATTGGCGAGCAGGAATCCATAAAACTGTTAAAAACAATGTTAAATTCCTATGTTCCAGTTTGAAAGTGGCTACCCGGTATAAGTTTATCTCAGTTTGAAACCAAAATCTTGTTTATTGGCCCTCAACAATGGGCGTAAAATGGCTTTTATGGCCCAAGGGCCTATAAAGTTGCCAAGCAGTATAACAAGCACCTAACAATGTAGTACAGCAACAACAAAAATTCACAGCACGATGACGCAGTAGTCTGTAGCCAAAGTACTGCATGCTTGAATTTTGTCCATTTTGAGAACCAAAATGAAATAAAACGTTGTATGTACCACATGCCTGATCACTGATCACAATTATAGCTCTCGGGAAATTTAAAGCTCCCCGCTTCACGTCGTGCTTTAAACATTCCCTCGTGCTATAATCTATTGATTATGCCCTTAATTCATAAATAACTATTTTGCAATTGCTATTTTAAACATTTAATTATTTGTGTGCAGGTCGACAATAATAGGAGAAAGCATTTCCCGACTTCTTGAGTATTTGGGCCACGACGTCATTCGTATAAATCACGTTGGCGACTGGGGAACCCAATTTGGAATGCTGATAGCACACCTCCAGGATAAATTCCCAGACTTCGCACAAAAATCGCCCCCAATTGGGGACCTTCAAGCTTTCTACAAGGAATCAAAGAAGAGGTTTGATGATGATGTCGACTTTAAGAAGAGGGCGTACTCGTGTGTCGTTAAACTTCAGGCATTCGAACCCATGTACAAGAAAGCCTGGGAGTTGATCTGCGATGTGTCGAGGAAAGGTAATTATGTGATTTTATTATAATTTACCAGTATAAAAAACTCAATTATACGAAAAATAAGCATATTGCGGTTTTATGGATGTCAGCCGATGGTACAAATCTCTGTCCTTGTAATCTCTTATTCTCCATTTCATTTCTGCATTTTTAATTATTTAACGAGAGACCAATACTCCATAATTCCTATGAAGTATAATGTAGTTTTGTTCGCAATAATCAACTAAGTAAAGCCATTATTTATTCGCTATTGATATATGTTCCTAGAATTCCAAAAGATCTATGACCGATTGGACATTAAACTGACTGAGCGTGGAGAATCCTTCTATCAAAGTCGAATGGAAAAAGTCGTCAAGGAACTTGAAGAGCAAGGGTATCTGGAGGAAGACGAGGGACGAAAGATTCTATGGGGTGAAAAGGACGTAGGGATACCCATGACAATTATTAAATCAGATGGCGGCTTTACCTATGACACTTCTGATATCGCAGCCATTAAGCAGCGGTTGGAGGAAGAAAAAGCGGAATGGTTAATTTATATCACGGATGCTGGACAAGCAATGCATTTCCAAATTTTATTTAAGTGCGCAGAGAAAATCGGGGTTCTAAACCATCAAAAACATAGGGTAGATCATGTCCCATTTGGAGTAGTGCTCGGAGAAGATAAGAAGAAGTTCAAAACTCGTTCAGGCGACACAGTTCGATTATCTGCCTTATTAGATGAAGGGTTGAAGCGTTCCTTAGACAAACTTAAGGAAAAGGAACGAGACAAGGTCCTAACACCGGAGGAACTTAAGAAGGCGCAGGAATCTATTGCATATGGCTGCATTAAATATGCAGATCTGTCTCATAATCGCAACCACGAGTACGTATTCTCGTTCGATAAAATGTTGGAGGACAAAGGGAATACTGCTGTTTACCTTCTGTATGCCTACACACGCATCCGTTCCATTGCTCGTACTGCCAACTACTCGTCCGAGAAAATCAGCGAGTTGGCCAAGACTGTCCCCATATCTCTCGATCATGAGAAAGAGTGGAAGTTGGGAAAAGTCCTTTTAAAATTCCCAGATGTTCTTGTGAAAATCACTACCGACCTCTGTTTACACCATTTATGTGAATATGTGTACGAGATTTCTACAGCTTTTACTGAATTTTATGATTCCTGTTACTGCATCGAGAAGGATTCGTCGGGTGACATCGTTAAGGTCAATGATGGTCGCATTTTGCTAAGCGAAGTGACGGCTCTTATCATGGCGAAATGTTTTGATATTCTAGGACTAAAACCAGTTGCCAGGATGTAATATCATTAGAAATGTGCCTTTGATGTTGTAGACGTTTGCACCCTACAAAATGATCTAATTGTTGCTGGTTTGTTATAAGTTTGTAATGCAACAATCTGTGAATTTGTTAGTAAAAGGTATACAAAATGTGTGTTTTTCTTAACTTTACTCTGTTAATCTAAGTACTATAGTAACTTCCAGTGTAAAACTTAAGTACGGGGGGCAGTTTTCAATATTTTAATATTTTAAAATATACAAACGATATTGCGCACATTCTAACAATAACTTAACATTAAAATATTGCATTCAACTGATTGTATAATGGCAGCCTGCATGTGCTCAGCAAATTCTACCAAAATCCATTGTAAAAATACACGTTTACTTATAATACATACAAAATAATTTTTATCTTCAATAATGCACTATTTTTAATGACTATTAAAATACTATAATAATGGATCTTTGCATGACTGCGAACTGATATTTAAGTGCTCAAACTGCTGGCCTGCTGACGGCGGTAACTGCGTGAACCTGTAAATAATCACAATGAGGCACAGTGTAGCACATCACTGAAGTGCATCTTACTGATAGCAGCCCCTAATGCTGACTTTTTTCAGCAGATTCAATCCATAATAATGACGCATGCCACGAGACATCTTTTCGTATGTCATATTTACATGGCCCTTCTTTTTGCCCCACAGCTGAGCTACCCCTTCCGGGTTAATTATTTTGAACACTCGATTTGCAAAGTCTGTCCAAGTAATGTAACTACTGTACAGAGGGTTATTGAGCATGTGCAACAAAAAATTTAATAGCGGGCTGCTCCTCTCACGTTTTGAAAACAGCGATGGGTCCTCCAAATAGCCTAAAATTGGTATAGAAATAACATAAAGTTGCTACTGACATTGTGTAGAGTTTAATAGTAATAACTAAAAGTAAATAATTATATACAAATTAAGTACAATATTTTAGGACTTGGGTGCGGCCAAGTAACCACTAAATGAATAAAAAGTTGTTAAATTATATGGACTCGAGGAATTTTGTTTCAAAAAAGGATACTCATAAAAGGTATATATTTAAAAGGATACAATCTAAAAAAATGTCCTTTTCATTATCTGGTTTTATAGGTTAGACGTTAGATTTACAGCTTTCTGTTCCACAGGGCACACCGTATAGTTACAAATAATATCCAAAGATGGCGCTGTGGTAGATTTGTTGTTAAGGTCACTATATAGTGACCTTATTTGTTGTCAATGATATCTCATGTTTGCTTTTCTCAATAAATTTTAATACTTTACTAATCCAGGTTTCCTTTTCGCTCATTTTTCTTATTTAAAATCTACCTTTTGGGTGGTGCTTTCGAGATGGAGCGACACATCTTCTTGATCTTGACTGTGATTCTGATTCACTGTGCAGGAACCGTATTTAATATTTTAACCCACTGTATGTATGGTACAGTAAAAATACAAATTTTGTGTGAATTATTCTATTCAGATTTATTTCTTATTGACCAATGATACATGTTTGGTATAGCTATGCAGATAATATTTAATAAACGTCAAACATAAAAACAAAACAAAATAAAACATTGCAACTGAAGTACCAAGAAACGAGAGTTACTAAGACGTCGGAATTAGCTACTTATAAGATAATTTGGACTTTAATTCATAAAGGTGTATTCCATAAACCGAAACATTTCTGTTCTCAAATGTTAGTTATATCCCTGCTGTGTTACGTTTTATTTTCGAAATACTTTAAATTAAATTTAATTTTAATAGCAGTCCATATATTATGATGGCATAATTATACGTATTTCAGATATATTAATGGGGTTTATAAGGCACTAGTGTTTTATACTTCATAAGACGCTAGTGTTTTATAATTTATTAGTCACGCGTAGCACCAAGGTATGAGTTGTGGATAAAATGTTGTTTTGCCTTGTGTCTTATTGGCATCTGAGACACTTCAAAAAATTAAATACTCGACCTTCGGTCCAGTGTCTATACTTTTTTATGTGTTTTAGATGTCTGATAAGACACATATACAGGGTGTAAAAAAAGTCTGAAATATAGCAAATATTTCAAAAACTACTGGAGATGAATTTTTCAAAATTACCAGACTTATATAGGTAAAAACGGCGCATCTAGGAAGGACAAAACCGTTTCTGTAACTGTACAGGGTTAGTCAGAAAAAGTACCAACTTTTGTATTTTAAATTGGACACCCTGTATATTACCAAGGAATCAAATAGTCCTTCAAAAGACAAATTCAACGATATAGGGTTTGACCATATATGTGATACTTACTATATTGCTAGCGGCTATGAGTGGGAAACTCACGAAGTAAGTGAGACAGACAACTAACTCTTCAATGTATAATGGTGAGCTGTGCGCAAGCGCGGCGGCGTCGTCCGCCCAATGGGGAAGTGGTCAAGTTTAAAACTCGCTTCTAAAGGCGGAGTTTGAATTCTCACGCATGCGCACGAGACGCGTTATACTCTAAGTGAAACTATGTCGGCGCCGTAATGTTTTCGGGCGTTCCGAGGCCCTACTAGCAATATATGTATAATACATATATGGGTTTGACGGATTTATCTGTCAAAATCTGGTTGCAATAAGATGGCGCCTCCGCTCATTTTGGTTTACAGGTGCGCCAATTTTTGAACCAAATGTCCCAAATCAGTGGATAGGGAGGAGAGGCGAAATTGAGTGGCCTGCTAGATCCCCTGAACATCTTATAAAGTAATCTTCATGTATTTACACCGTGTTCTTGTTAATTTATTTCAAATTAGTTTTTTTAAGTCTTTTTAAGCAATAAATCCGTCAAACCCTATATCGTTGAATTTTTCTTTTGAAGGACTATTTGATTCCTCGGTAATATACAGGGTATCCAATTTAAAATACAAAAGTTGGTATTTTTTCTGACTAACCCTGTACAGTTACAGAAACGGTTTTGTCCTTCCTAGATGCGCCGGTTCTACCTATATAAGTCTGGCAATTTTGAAAAAATCATCTCTAATAGTTTTTGAAATATTTGCTATATTCCAGACTTTTTTTACACCATATATAATAAATAAATATTATCCAACACCTCCCTATTATGACGTTATAATTTCAGTTGAATTATATAAGACACTAGCTGACCCGGCAAAACGTTCTACCCAAAAATAATTTCTTCTTCTTCTTCTTCCACTTTATTGAGATCTATTGATCTGTTATTGTTCCCTCGTAAGAGCTTTAATTTTCTTGAGATATAAACTGCCAGCTATCCCTCCACCTTTTATGTGGTCTTCCAATTGGTCGGCGACCTGTCGGCTGTCCTTCAAATGCAGTTCGAGCTATTCTGCTCTCGTCCATCCTTTTGACGTGATCTCGCCATTCTCTTTTTCTTTGTCGTCCCCATCGTACTATATCTGTGACTCCGCATTTTTGTCGTATTTTATCTTTGCGGACCCTGTCTCTTAGTATTTTCCCAGCTATTGCTCCTAGTGTCTTCATTTCCGCAGTTCTCAACATATTCTTGGTTTTCCGAGTATCTGCTCGTACTTCAACCCCATACGTCGTAATTGGTCTAACACAGGTCTTGTAAATTCTGATCTTGCTATCCATTCGCATATACTTATTGTTCCATACTATGCCTCTCAGGTATCCAGATGTCACAGCAGCTTTGGTGATTTGTCCCTTTAGGTCTTTTACTTGACAGTTCGATTCTGAGATATTTAAAATGTATCACTTGTTCGACTACGTTTGTGTCTATAGCTAATTTACATCGCGTGGGTTCCCTAGAGAAAACCATCCTTTTTCTTTTATCTACGGATATTGTCATACTCTATTATCTTGTCTATTATGTAACGGCCTGGCGATCAGGCAGCTGCAGACTTATGAGTCATCGCCGCCGAGACAGTTTTGGAGCCAGCTGCGGGCAGATGAGTCATTTTCCAGACGCCTCGATCCAGAACGACCTTTGAGCCAGGTGCAACGGGTGACTCACGCTTTCGAGAAACGCGCTCGAGGTCAACACATGCGAATGCCGGAATGTACGAGCGAAATCTGGAATGTTCTAGAAGGAACTATCCGGCAATATAAATACACGCCCGCAGGAATAGCGGGCAGTTCTCATTCAGCTCGAAAGGCGTGAACTGCTACGTAAATAGACGCGTATAAAATAAATAGCCACATAAATCATTAATGTTTAATCCAGTGTAAATAAATATAAATCATTATTGTTAAGCCGTATATAAATAATTATTAATTAGTGTATCGTTGTTAGAAATAGTTCGTAGTTTAAGTATTTCGTGTGTTTGTAAATAATAATAATTACTCGTTGTAAATAAATGTTTAATGCAAGAAGCGTCGTATAATTTTTAAATAGCCCGAACGGTAAAAACGTAACAGTATGATGCCTCCAGGTACGGGTATATTTGCTGTTACCTGATGGTCTATCCAGTGACGGTGAAAGAGCATCTTGGGCCCGTAAGCAAATATAAAAATGGGCCCCCTTGTAAAAAGATTGACATACATAATGAATTGTATATTTACAATTACAGTATACAAAGAAAATGTTTACAAAAATAAAATGGCATCCTTTTATAGCTGATTTCTGCTTTCATGAAAACAGACAGAAATAGAGTAGTAAATGTCTAACATTTAGCACATTTTATAACAAACATAACAAAATATCAATTAGCTGGGGTCTGTAGCTCGGTGGTAAGCATCCTGACTACTGATCTTTTTTTTTTATTAGATAACACCGGATCGGCACACTGGGGCCATACACAGTAGGTTTTACATTAAATATTTGTTACTACATACATAAAAGTAAATTAATAGGGCATACATAATTGATTATTGTTATAGTGTTAATAAATAATTGGCGTAAATTTGGGCTAAGTGGTTCACTATTAGTCACTGTCACTTAAAAGCACAACCTGTGGAAGCCTTGGTTTTAATCGAAGGTTAACGAATCGCTGTCCAAGCATATAGTGGTTGGTGGGCGGGAAATTCCTGAAGTTGCCGAAGAACTTCTTGGCGGTGGTTTTTATAAAATCCTCGATGGACGTCATGTTCAGCTCACGATGAATCTGCTCGTTACGAATAAACCACGGTGCATTTGTTGCCAGTCTAAGGACTTTGTTTTGCAAAACTTGCAATTTATGTAAGTGAGTTTTCGACGTGGTGCCCCACACTGTGCATCCATACATGAGGGCTGAGCGTAAGACTGACGTGTAGATTAGTTTAGCACATTCTACTTTTAATGGTGAATTTCTATTCAGAATTGGGTAGAGGAGTCGTATTTTGTTGTGGCAGTCATTTATCTTGTTGTTTATATGAATTCCCCAGATCAGTCTTTGATCCAAATATACTGATAGCTATTTTACGGCACTGTCTTTAGCGTTCTATGGTATTGGGTTTCCACCAATTGAGATGGGGTGTAGATTATTATACCTTTTGAGTGTAAAAACTTTGGTCATGCTTTTCGTTGGGTTTAAAGCGATGTTCCAACGATTGAACCATGTGTGTATCTCGTCTGTTGCACTTTGAAGAATTGAAATGGCCGTATTTAGATCATGACTTTGAGATACGATTGCCGTGTCGTCGGCGAACATATTCAGCGAACAGTTTGGAGGTTTAGGAATGTCGTGCATGAATATATTAAATAGCAGAGGCCCAAGTACAGATCCTTGGGAAACCCCTGCTTTTATATTCTTGGATTGTGACAGGGTTGCATTGACCTTGCTTGCAAATGATCTTTCAGACAGGAAGGAGGAAATTATATTAATTATATAGTTAGGGATTTCTAACTGAATCATTTTATGCAGAAGACCTTTGTGCCAGACCTTGTCAAAGGCCTGGACAACGTCCAAGAAAGTTGCTGTGGTATATTGCTTGTCTTCAAAACCTTTGGTTATAATTTCGCTGATTCTAAGAAGCTGATGTGTTGCTGAGTATTTGGCTCGGAAGCCAAATTGAAATGCTGGAAGCATCAAATGCTGAGATAAATAATTGTTGAGGCGTGCATAAATTATTTTCTCGAGAAGTTTTGATAAACTACAAAGAAGACTTATGGGGCGATAAGATGTTGGAATGTGTTTTGGTTTTCCAGGTTTGTCGAAGAACATAATATTGGCATGTTTCCATGCCTTGGGGAAATACCCTATAGAGAGACAAGCATTAGAGAGGGAAGCAAAATAAGATAAGCATTTTGGTGTAAGATTTTTGAGAATCGCGTTCGTAATCATGTCTGGACCAGGGGCTTTTCTGTTGGGCAGAAGGCGAATAAATGAAGTGATTTCGTCTGGCGTTGTTGTGGCAATATTGGTTGCGACCAGAGGTAGATGCTGATCAACACTTTGTTCGATTGAATTGGTAAAATCAACATTGTTGTCGTTGACTTCTACTGTTAGCACCTCCTCTAGATGATTGCTTAATACCTCGTACTTTTCAGTGTCGCTAGCCTATATACAATTGTTATGCTTTAAAATAGGTATGGTACGCTTTTGATTGGTAATACGTTTAACCGCCCTCCACATGGTTGGATCTCCTGTTTCTAACTCGCCAATATAACGTCTGTAGGACAAGATTCTGTAATTGTCGATTTCCCATTTGACTTGCCGGGTTAGCTGAGCAAGGGCTGATTTATGATTAGGTTGGCGTGTTCGTTGCTATAGTTTTCTAGCTTGATGCTTCTGTCGTATTAACTTTTGCACAGATACAGGTAGTGTTTGATGTACCACTCTTTTAGTACTAGTACTGCTGGCGATTCGCGCCGCTGTTTGAATGGCTGCAGTAATATGGTCAACAGCATGGTCTATACCTTCCACTGTGTATAGGTTGTCAACGCTATGAGGTTATTATTTAGTTGGCACTTAAACTTTTTCCAGTCTACTGGTCCATTGATTAATCTTGATGGACTGATGGTTGACCACTAGACGTGATAATTACGGGTAAGTGGTCGGAATATAATTCTGCCACTACCCTTTGACATAAGGGTGTAGAAACTCGATGCTGCAAGCATATATCTAAAACATCGGGTTGATGATCAAACCTGTATGGAAAATAGGTTGGTTCATCAGGAGCTAGAACTTGGATAGGATAGTCAGCAGCAATAGAATATAGTCGAGTGCCATTTGGATTCGTTCTTCGACAGCCCCATGAAGTGTGTTTGCTGTTGAGGTCCCCCAATACAAGAGTTGGTCACTATCAAGTATTAGTTGCATATCGTGCATTATTAATCGTCGATTAGGGGGTTGATAAGCAGCAACTATTACTAAGTCGCTGTTGTTGCTTAATGTTAGCTTGATTGCAGAAGCGTCTAGGTGTTGTAGACCTGGGAGAAGTAATTCGTGATATTTTAGAGTATTTTTGATCAAAACAGCTGCTCCACCAGAAGCAATTTGCCCTATTCTATCGCAGAGGTAAATACAGTATCCAGGAATCGAAAACTTAATTTGCGGTAACAAATGTGTTTCACTAATGCACATAATGTCTATTTTGTGTCGTGATATAAAATCAATGATGACACTTCTTTGGTTGAGGACGCCATTGGCATTCCAATTTGCCATTGATAATTGACTGATACGCATAAGAGTATTAGGCGCCATGGGTAAAAATTGATGTTATTAGTTGAGATAAGAATGATTTGATTTGTGCCATATATGGAGTGATGATATTAACAATAACCTGCATTAGGGAGTTGATAGTGGAGTTGGAGGAGGAGGGGGTTGCATTTGGTGCTTGGTGGTTTACTCTATGTTGCGATGGGTTAGGATTCGCATACGTTCTCGGTAGGGTTTCCAAGTCCCGGGACCAAAAGTGTTTTCGGGACTTACGAGCTAAATTTCAAGTCCCGGGACTAGTCCCGAAAATCCCGAAAATGGTCCCGAAAGAGAAATAGTGTTCAGGTAAAATTTCCGTATGCAATATCTAAAGAAAAACTGGTGTTTTAAGTTAAATAATGTATTTCTATGCTGCTAATTTGCATTGGTGCTCGTCTACAACTCCATTGCTTTCTTCTGGTACTAAAAATGTCTGTCGCTGTTCACCTTTTGATTTTGTTTGAACTGCAAAGTGTTTCTCCTTTCGTCAAGCTGCGTCTGATTATGATAATTTTGTAGGAACCAACTTTACATTTCTACAATTGTTTTATCTTCAATCTATAAAATTGTCGCCATATTGACTTCAAATCGTTTTTTTTAGTGTAGAAGGAAGGTAGGTTGCGAATCGGAATTCATTCTAATCGTAACGCTTTAGCAGACAAATAACGAACACACTTAAAACTCAAAAATATAAATTATTCAGCTTCTTCGCACATATCTAAATCCAACAAAAAACAGACAAATACATAAATCGAAGAATATATGCAAATGTGGCTGAAACAACACACAGGTTTAATTCTAACCTACCGAAAATATTACCTCTCCTGCCTACACAAAACGCAAATAATGCAAAATGGTCAAGCGGCATGAGTAGTACGCCGGACGCCGGTAAATACCCGTCCTAATTCTCTGACATCGAGTATACGCACGCATGTTGACATGGTCCCGGACTTCGCCTGTTCTGGCTGTGGTCTCGGGACTAGGTTTTTGTGGTAGAATCTCGGGACTGTCCCGGGACCGGATCCCGGGACTGGAAACCCTAGTTCTTGGGCTATTTGGAGGAAACTGGGAATTAGTTATGTTGGGTGTTTGATATTCTTGTCTGATTGTTGCCGTTTGTAGAGGTTGTTTACGTTTGTCTTTTTGGCCAAGGTAATATTCGCAGCCTTTGTAATTGGCCGGGTGTTCCTTACCACAGTTTACACACTGATGTTTATCAGTTTTAGTTTTAGTGAATTCAGTGTATAGATGGTTACCGGAGCACTTAACACAGCGTGGCTGGAGTGTACAATAATTTCGAGTGTGCCCATATCGCTGACATCGTAGGCATTGCGGGATATCAGGGGATTTTCTTCGAGGTTCAACTACTACTACACAGTGAAATAGGCGAGTTACTTTAAATATACTTTGGATATGTCATTTGGTTGTAGTAATACGGCACATATAGGTATAGGGCATTTGTATTTGTTGCGGAAACGGGTTACACTAATAACTTGAAATTTTTGGGATAATTCATTTTTGATTTCCTCTTCACCAATGGATATCGGTACATTTCTAATAATAATTGATAAATTTGCCTCGTCGGGATTGCGGTATGTGTGGTATTTTATTTCATGTTCATCATAAAACTTTGTCAACTTCCGGTAGTCTTCAGGGCTACTGAGATTAATTTTGAGCATTTGGCCAGCACAGACAATTGTAAATTCTTGGGAAACAATTTTCTTAATGTCTTTGGAAACTTTCTGGTAGTTGGTTGCTTCGTGAAGAAATATTGGGGGTATTTTGACTTTCTTAACTGGATCGGTTTGCGGTTGTTGAGATAATGGAGTGATTTGGACACTAAGAGCGTGAAATTTATTTGTTTTTATAAGTTTGTCTTGCTCTTGCGCTTTTTGGGTTCATCCGCAAGAGGAGACTCGTTGCCGCGTTTGGCCGATTGGCTTGTGCTGTTAGTTGGATCAGAACCTTGAATAATTAATTTTGGTGGGTTTAATATTACATTGCTACTTGGCACATTTGTGTTCGTCATTGATAAGAGACTTTTTGTTAGCGGAATGAGTTTACAGCAAGCCTACCCGAGCGGCTGCCGTGAAGTGAAAAACGTAGGGGTTCACTTTATATTTGTTTGAGATTTGATTAAATATTGTTAAAATAATGTTTATTTCATACTAATGTCAAAAATGACATTTTTCGGATTATTTATGGTATAAAAAATGGAACATTAAAATCCTAGTACTTTAAAGTAAAATTTTAAAGTTCAAGTACTTTAAAACTTATTTATTGTACAAAAAATGGAACATTAAAGTCCTAGTACTTTAAAGTAAAATTTTAAAGTTCAAGTACTTTGAAATGATACGTCAGTTGTTGACATGAAATTTGAAATGATTTACAACTTTTTATTTAAAATTCATTAAACTTGCAGTATGAAATAAACCGTTGTATTCACCACGAACGAAAAGTGTTTTTAAAGGTCCTCGCAAGTAATTCCTTCCTCGGCTAACGCCTAGGGCGTAAACAACTTTCTCGTCTTTAAAACGCCACTTTTCGTTCTAGATAAATAAACTACTATTTAGCGTAATCACGTTGCCTAAAACGGATTGCGGACGATTGAAGAAAGCACTGATGATAACTACCCGCACGTCAGAACTACTAATCTAAGGGTCGCGAATTCGATTCCCGGTCCCGGTGAGGTTATCAAAAATTAAAAAATGCAGATGACAGCCTCTACAGAACGCCATCATCGGAAGTGATGTAAAGCCGTGGGTCACATGTTACTACGATGTGTAGCATGTAAAAAAAGATCCCTTGCTAGGGTTGGAACTCCTTAGTCTCGGCAAAATTCGAAGGACTTTGACCCCTAAAGGGGTAAAATGGAGGTTCCAATTTTGTATGGAAATAGTATATTAAAATACAAGTTGCAGAAGGCATCTATTCAAGCACGAATTTGAAATTCCGAAACGAGCCGCATAGCGGCGAGTTGAGGAACAAATGACGTCATTTGGGTGCTAGAATGGCATTATTCTAAACGCAAAATAGAAAATAGTATATTAAAGTATGAGTGCTACTCCGTCGTGCTCGAAAACTCGCGCGTGTTTTAAAGACCAGTTATCCACGAATACTTTACGCTATTTTTTATTATACCTGCAATACTGGAAATAAATTACGCACTAAAAACTTAGAAATAATTTTTGTCGTAATAAATCGAGAGGGCATAATAATATTGCTACTATAGTTATGAGAATTGTTTACGTTTTTGTCGCATCCACGTCCGTTGTTGCATTCAGTCGTGTCAGCACAATAAAGATAGCGATGAAGTTATAATGTTACCCATATACCTTGTTTCCTTGACAACCTTTAAAGCTCGGCGTGCTTTAATCGCTCTGTTTTCGCACTCTCAGGCGTGCTTTAAACGGCGATTCTGATGCAGGTATAATAAAAAATAATATTAAATAGACATTTCGACTTGAAATTTCGTAGGAGTGCTCCTAAAAACAAATAAACAAACACGTATTTCGTGATTTTTCGAAAATCAACCCCTTAGGGATGAACTGGGGTAAATAAGCCTAAAATACGATATGGGTGTCGTTATTGAGGTTTTTTGGGACGTTGATTGCGAAAATGCCATTTATTTTTAAGTCCAAGACGGTGGACATGGCATAAAATTAAAACCCTGTAGTGGTGAAACGGGGTTTCAGAGACAAATTATTTTTGGGCAGAACAACGTTTGCCGGGTCAGCTAGTTATATATATATATATATATATATAGATACAGTAATGGTACAAAGCTGAACCACTCGAGGGTATTTGTATGCACAATTCTGAACCAGCCTGACGGACCTGAACCATATATGTGGTTCAGGTAGGTTTTGCTTTAATAAAAATGTATTTAAGCTAAAAAAATTATTGGTGCAGTCTCGTTCTATTAGCGTAATACTAGCTGCTTGCATCTCACTCGGCTTTGCCGGGTTAAAAAATCACCAGACGGTAGAAATTGCATGATTAAAATGGCTCAGGTTTGATAGATATATGTATTTTCAAGTTCGAGGGATGTGCGCATTAGGGATTGGCGCTGTTCTGTTTTCTGTATATAGTATATACTTTTTCCGATAAAGCTGAACCAATAGATTTGGCAATAGTGTATTTATGCTTTCGTTATTAAAAACCAGTCCAAAATAGTATGTTAAAGGACAAGTTTCATTAGGAAGATTTTGCAACACGAGTCCAAGGGAGGAGTGTATAAATGACTTAGATTAGACTCTGATAGTTGACGGAGTATAGAAGTGTTTTCTTAACTGCGGCCAGCTTTCTTTGTTTTAGCTTTTACTAAAGATGGCAGCCTAGCTGCCGAAATGCGTATTTAGGTTCTACTTAAATATTTTGGTGGTAAGGGGTTATTTCTTAGTATTTAAATAACTTATGACACGAGTTTTTTATACTTTTTTTCTATTTTGTGCCTTTTGAACCCTTTTTTATAAATAAAATTTGACATATTTTGACATTTAAAACAAATGTTGTATAAACGAACTCATTTGGGTTTGTAGCACTGTAAACGAACCAAAATATAAAAATAGGTTTTTTGCAAAATTATGAGAAACCGTCACATTTTCGAAAAAATGTTTTCAGACAATAGTATATTACAGTACGAGTGGAGAAACTAAGTGTGGAACGACACACAAGTGAGTGATTTAGTTTCCCACGAGTGTTTGTTTGTTTGTTTGTTAATGGACAAGGTCTAGGCATGCAGAGTACCAGGTACCTTAGACACCGACTGCTGTGATCATTTGGTCAAAGTCCTATTTAGAATTTTGCCGAGACTAAGGAGTTTCAACCCTAGCAAGGGATCTTTTACATGCTACACGTCGTAGTAACATGGGACCCACAGATTTACATCACTTCCGAATGATGGCATTCTGTAGAGGCTTTCATCTGCATTTTTTATTTTTGAAAACCTAACCGGGACCGGGAATCGAACTCGCGACCCTTAGATCAGTAGCCAGGATGCTTACCACTGAGCTACCGACCCCGGCCCCACGAGTGTTGTATAGTGCTTTGTTCAATCCTGCTATAAAAATTCAATAAAACAAATTTTAATTTTTATAATTGCAAAAACATTTATGAGGCAGTTTTTGTTGTTATGGTTCTCATCAAACAAACAATTAATTTGTAACGCTAGCTCCCGTTTGAATCCGATTAATTCAATATTAAATAATATTTGCTGATTTAAACGTCGCCGACCTCTAGCGTTATCAAGAACCCGGCGTGTCCCAGCAAGATAAGATAGCGCAGCCCGTGAAAACAGCGCAAACAAAGGTATGACGCGCGCCGTTTCTCCCCACCTATCAGCATTTCAAAGCATATAAAAGGGCTTGCAGAGAGAGATTCCCGAGAGATTTCCAAGAGATACCTGATACTCCTCCAGCAAACACCTAGTTCCCAAATCCTTCATCCTGCCCCATCCAGAGAGTCCCTCCGTCAACTCTACCAGTACCTGGGGATCCGTTCCGAAGCTGAGTTTAAGTTAGTGGTTTCACAGAAACGCCTGACACTCGGCAATATTTTCCCGAAAGCTCCTGATAAGCCGAGTTTAAGTTAGTGGTTTCACAGAAACGCCTGACACTCAGCAATATTTTCCCGAACCTTCCGAAGCCGAGTTCAAGTTAGTGGTTTCCCAGAGAAACGCCTGACACTCAGCAATATTTTCCTTGTAAAAATCCTACACCGAAAACCGCTTGTAATTCAGTAATAATTAACTTGCATTTTAAATTCACCGCCGTGCTAATCAAGCAGAATTAAAAGTTGCAAGCTACCTAAGTAGAATTTACCTGAATTAATCCGTGAGAATTGTAGCGGCCGTTTTGCTTGAGAACTCTGTGGGCTGCACTTATAGCTTCGCCATGGAATTCACCTGGAGGTTTTGAGTTAGTTAACCTCAAAAACTCACGCCGACACGGAGTTTCGTTCTTCAAGCGAAGCCCCGTCGTGCGGCGAATTCCTCGAAGTATTTCACCACCGAACTGTAGTTACACGCTTAGGGTGAAAACCCGCATTAGCAGTTTTAATTGTTATTTGTTTACAGAAATCAGAAACCGCAAATCGGCGAAATTTGACAGGCTGCCCGGCGTTGCATTCAGCGCGCAGCTCGTCCCGAAGAGCTACGAAGTTGCGGGCCGGCCGATCAAGACGTCACCAAACGAATCGTGCACGAGGCCCCGCCCGCGAGATCCAGGAAGCCGCTACTGTCCGTGGAATCCGCAGCCGCTTGAACCAGGAAGCCGCGATTTTATACTATCGTTAATTTGAGCAATTTACATCTCGTTTAATTCAGTACACAACAATTTGCTTATGTATGATAGATATATAAAATAAATGTTATACAGGATACTCCGTTAGTGTGTTTTGCTTATTTATGGTATATCTGAGCTAACGTTTGAACCTATCTCCGATCTAATGAGCTAACCCGTGGTAGATAAATAGTACAACCCCTATAAGCAGGGGCGGGATATTACAAATTTGTCAACAAATTATAATTTTTTATCGCAAAAGTGTGTGCCAGCCGTTTTCGTAGAGAAAATGGAGGAAGACAACGGTGTATTTGTACCAGATGACATTCTGGAAGAAACTAATGCAGTCACATTTAATCTACTCCCGCAAAAATCTAAAAACAGGCACGTCAAGGAGTTGGAAAAATTTCGGTCTTGGATGGAGAACAAAAACGTAAATGTTGTGATTGAAGAAGTAGTGGTCGCTTATTTCAATGGATTAATAGAAAAATACGCTGCCCCTTCCTTATGGTCTACATTTTCGATGCTTAAATCCACCATATTGGTTTTTGAAGAAAATAGACATAAGCAAGTAAGTTTCGTAGTTCGTAATTAATTTACCGGTTGTAATCATATATGTAATTTTGTAGGTTTAAGACCTTGTTCGCGATTTTAAAAAGTAATTCGAAAGGCTATCAACCTAAGAAAGCGAAGACATTTGATCAGAAAGAAGTGGAAAAGTTTCTAAATCAAGCTCCCGACGAGATTTACTTGCTAATGAAAATGGTTGTTGTGATGGCAGTTATGGGCGCCTATAGGTGTGCTGCTGCCGATATCCTGATCCTTAAAGGACACGGAGGTTGGCGTTCTTCATCCATTGCTGAGAGCTATGTAGAAGAGTCAGTGACCAATAAAATCGAGATAGCGAAAAAAATTATTACGGGAGATACTGGCAGCAGCACCAGCAAGAAAATTTGCTTGGAAGTTGAACCCGAAGAGTCTGCGAAAAATCAATTCCCTGGTATTAATCAACCGATTTTTAACAATTGTAATGTTAACATTCATATTTATAAGTAATATTGTTGATGTGTATTAGTGTTATGAATAAAATTTGGTTAAATGTTCAGCTTATGTGTATTGACGAAACGAGTGAGTGAAAATTATTTCACCCACTGTTTTCGCTCACCCGTTGCTATGTAAATAGTTTCAATGGTCAAAACAAACTCTTTCACATTTTGTATCTAAGTAAGAAACAGTAATTTTCAATAACAGGATTGAACAAAAATTGTTCCCCACCGCGACTTCCGCTGTAATTGCAACTACACCGCACTACAAAATCTGTAAAAAATTTTCTCCATGAATTTATTCCTGGGGTTTGCTAGGCCCAAATCAAAATGCAGAATTTACTGAAATCTGAATTTTATATCTTTTCCGGCAAACTGATACCAGTAACATAATCCTCGAGTAAATAAAAACTATAAATAACTTTGTATTAACTGTGGCAACGCTGGAATGGTTCAGAAGAATTCGTTCAACTACATAAAATTGTATATTTTGGCTCAGGTTAGTGCGAAAAATATACTGGTTCAGCATGGTGTGGTTAATATGATAATATGAGTGATTTCAACTTCTTTATTTCTATGTATATGTTACAGATTCGGTTCTCCCACCCCATATATACACCCAAATATGCATTTAATTTTTTTCTATCTTTTCTACAAATTGCTGGAACAGGATAGTATGGAATACCTAATGGTTCAGGTTTAATAGAAGGATGTATATATATATATATATATATATATATATATATATATATATATATAAATACAGGGTGTAGAAATGCTTTACGCACCATAAGGTTTTCAATGGTAATTTTTTCATATGACAATATTTGCTTCCCTAATTATTTTAGAGCAAACTTGTAAATAGGTTTTTTGTAGAGCAAACAAGTCTGCATCATTTTTGTCATTTTACGTCAGAAAACCTAATAATGAAAAACTAGAATTATTATTTTTTCAAAAATCGGTGCAAAGTGTGAAGTGGTGGTATGCTGGAAGCAGATCAGGTGCAATAAGTGCCATGGTTGCCGCTACATTTGACAGATCCAAACAAATAAACAACAAACTAATTTGTTGATGCTTTTAGATGCTTCGATAATTTCAAGGCACCACTGATTTGTCTAAAAATGGTAATTTTATTGCTTTAAATGTTTGGTTTTCCAAAATGTAAAATGACAAATGCTGGCATAAATGGATACAGATTTTTTTCTCTACAAAAAACTTTCATACAAGTTTGCTCTAAAACAATTAGGGAAGCAAATATTTTCATATGAAAAAATTACCATTGAAATCCCTATGGTGCGTAAAGCATTTCTTCACCCTGTATATACCTATATGATAAAACACACTTGTCTTATAAATACTTTAGTTCACTCCCAATTAATTTGTCACTTTGACTTCTCATAGCTGTCAATACAAAATTTATGTTTTTTCTAGGTAGATATTGAGTTGCTGGATAATAATATATTACGTACCGAGGTGGAAAATGTTTCATTATCGCCGAGGGGTAAGATAGGTTAGAGAAGGATGGGGCAGAAGTACGCACTTAAATTTAATGACTTGAAGTTCAGCAAGCACTATTGGTTGCTGGGCAGACATTCCCAACTTTCTTTTCACAACAAACTCCACATTTATAAAGTAATCTTCAAACCGATATGGCTTTACGGAATTCAACTGTGGGGGACTGCGTCATCCACTAATCTAGCTATAATAGAAAGATTTCAAACAAAAACCCTTCGAACCATCCTCAACGCACCGTACTACATAAGCAATGTGGATATCTACAGTGACCTCAAAGTGCGCTCTGTGAAAGAAGAGATAGTGAAAAGCAGTGAAAGTTATATCGCCAAACTAGAACTTCACCCTAATAGTCTAGCACTAAACTTATTGGACAACAGTGTTCACAATCGGAGACTTAAGAGGCAGTACACTCTTGACTTGTAGTTTAGATTTTAGTTCTTTAGATTATTATATGTTCCTTTGTAAGCGTTAATACGCATTAGTTGTAACTGAAGCGATGTTGATGAACATTTGCTTCCATTGTCGCACCTATCACTTACATTTACGTAATTTACTTATTGTTCTACGAGCAGATTGTAAATAGTAATAATCTGACAATAAAAAAAAAGTTTAATGAACTATAATTGCTCTAAAACAGATGGGTTTATGTGAACATCTAAGTTTAAAAAACGTACTAAAATATGTTTCAAAATTTGACTTATCAACGAAAAGATGTAGGACTACATAATCGTACTTTTGCCCCACGATGGGGGTAAAAGTTCGCGTATAAATTGAGTTGTAAATTCGTTTTATTGTAACATATTTATTAAGAAAAATAGGTAGATACAGATAATACAGAAAAGTTGCACAAGTTTATACACAGTAGTCACATTTAAATGCCTCTACTCCTTCATAAGGAGAGGAGTCTTTGTGCCACCAATTTTCACATTGGTTGCATTGCACCCAGTCGTCATTAGGGGTTTCGAAAAACGTCTCCTCATACCCTAGACACGTCACATTTTCCTCTGACATTTTTAGAATTTGAGCCACTTCAATTTTCTTTTCAAACGATGTTTTCTTCAGTTTTCCTTTACTCTTCACATTGCTAAAAAGTTCAGACTTTCCTTTATCCAACTTCTGTTTGGTACCAAACACATTTCTTTTGCCCTTATCTGCGTCGTCTTCTTGAATCTTCATAGCTTCTTCTAGTTGATCTTTAATCGAAGTACTGGTCAAAATTACGGATTTCTTTCCTCTATTTTTCTCTTAGAGCGGCATCTTCTTTTTGGAAGTGGCAAAATCTGAGTGGATGAAATGTATTCCGAAGCAACTCCACTTGATGTAGAAGGTTCAGGAGTGCCTGGTCTATCTACAGCGTTCGATGATGTAGAAGGACCTGGAATGTTTGGTCAAGCAAAAGCTTTCGAAGATGTAGATGGTGTAATGTGTTGATCTTCAGTAGCTTCATCTCGACTTAAAGTGGTCTCTAATGGCCCAACAGAGTTGGTATTTGTCTGCCGGGAACTCTTACGCCCGTATTCATAGTCGTTCGCCAGCGGATCGCCGGCGACTCGCCAGAGTTCGTTATGAATAGTATGTTGGCGGCACTGTACGTCTATGTCAAATTCGAGGTTAGCAGGTTAGATTTTGTGTCAGTTTCTGTCAAAACTGACTGAAAACCTAACCTGATCACCTCGAATTTGACATAGACGTACAGTGCCGCCAACATACTATTCATAACGAAACTCCGGCGAGTCGCCGGCGATCCGCTGGCGAACGACTATGAATACGGGTGTATAGTGTTCAATCTGGCATTCTCATCAAATTTTTCTTGTTGGTCAGTGACGATAGAAGGAAAAAGTCTTCTGCCGTAAATACAGATGTCTTCAGAGAAAAAATTCCACAAGTCTTGAAGCTTTTTACAGCTTTACCGACCGATGCAGTCTGTTCGTAGGCTTCTGAAAATAATGAAACCACCTGGTACTGGGTAATGGTTCTTCCCGGATTGCTTGTTAACCATTGCTCACAAGCCTGAGAATAAAAATCTTTTTCAATGGTTTAAAAAAGCAGCGATCTCGGGGTTGGGTTTTATAGCTGCTATGTGGAGGTAAAGACAACATATCAATATTATGATTTCGAGAAAACAATACTGCCTATAAAGACGTATGTGATGAGTGATTATCTACGATTAATGACGTCGGTTCACTTGTTGAGGACTTCACGTGACTTTGGAAGTGTTTCAACCACTCTATAAACAAATCGGTGTTTATATACCCTGAATCTGGCACCAAGAGAATGGTGTCTGGGGGCGTTCCAGCGATGAGTTCCATCTTTCGTCTTTTCTGGGAAAAATAACAGCTGGTGGTACATCGCTTCCTGCCGCAGACATGCAACAGACTACTGTTATAGTTTGGCCTCTTTCTGCTGAAGAAATTTTTGTCCTCTAATTCTAATACATACAACTTTTGGTGTTTTATTCGGCACAATAGGGAAACCACTTTCGTTCATGTTAAATATTCTTGAACTGGAAAATTGGTATTTATCCATGAGCTCCTTAAGATTGTTGAAATATAAGTCCACCTTTGGTATATTGAAGCCCATTGCTTTTGCTACACTAGTTTTTGAAGGTTTACGTAATGAAAGCATATGTCTATTCAGTGAACTGTAGGCCCAATCCTTCACAGCCATTTTTTTCCGTCGAAAAATGATGAGCAATATTATTAGCTTCGGCGTTTCCTTAGTATACCTTCGGAAAGTCCTAGTTCGCTGGCAACTAGACGTTAAGACTTGTAACATCTCTTTGGCTCTTTCAAAAATCTGTGGTGTAATGGAAGTACGCTCAGTTTTACGTTTATAGTTCCTGTAAAATATAAAATAGTAAACTTCACCTACTGAGGCGTGGTAAGAGGTGCGTTTTTTTTTTTGCTCCACAACACATTTCATATTTTGCACCATATTCTTGTGGGCAATAGGTTAAACTGCTGTTTTTGTATTGCCGGGCCTACGTAGATCAATCATTGCTGTTTAAGTAGTAACTACTGTTTTTTTCGATTATTGCAGTTTGCAAAGAATTACGTCCTAATATATGTTAGTTAAAAACTACATCCATATTTAAACTTACCTCATAATTTTCGTATTTTAAACACAATCACAAAACTGTTGCATATACTCTGTTGTTGAATGGTGTACTGTCATTTCAGACCACAGATGTCGCGCTGTGTGTTCTCGCTGACTAAATAAGGTCGGTGCGTACTTTTACCCGGCGCGAACTTTTACCCCATCCTACTCCATTAGTATACTAGAAACTAGTATATAGTAAGTATATTGTAATAGTTTACTGCCCACAGCAATTCTGATGGCCTAAGTAACAGAATGAATAAGGTCAAAATGAGCACAGAATTAAATATTTTATTTATTGCAAGATAATTGGCACAGCAGTAACTAATAATTTGAGGAATAAAAGTTAACATGAAATAAAGCAGGTTTCAGAAGGGTTACGTTCAGAGCTTTAGATATGACAAATGTTCGGAAGGGCAAATGCAATTTAATTTGTAACTGACGGATTTGAACTTATTTACGTCAAACATAATGTGAAGAAAATGATATAGAATAATTTGTTAAGTACAAAAAATATACGAACGTTATGTATTATAAGTGTACAAGCCAGCAAACGGCAAATTAGCTGAAAGGTACACGAAACAGAGCTAACAAAGTAATTATTGAGATTAGTGAGACGCAACTCAAATGTATCAGTGCATTATAAACTACAATGATTTAAAAGCAGAGCAAAGTGTAGTGACATTTATTCAGAAAAACACAATTTTAGTAGTTAGGCAAAGACATGACATCAAAGCTGTAGTCCATAAGGTCAAACATGTTATCAATCCTAATTTCTTTTATAAAAATTTAAAATATAGTTGCTAAGTGACGAGACAGTCTTTTGTTGAAAATTATAAAACAAGCTTGTAGAATTTGCGATGGGGGCAGATTGAGCTCCACATTTTATAGCATAAAATTATAAATAAAAAGTCTTTTGTAATACCAGTTGTGTGTAAAGTTATTCACCAGTGTGCAGGGCATCTTTGGGTATAGTTTGCCATGTGTTAAGAGCTCCAAGTG
Source organism: Agriotes lineatus (assembly GCA_940337035.1). Classification (NCBI taxonomy): domain Eukaryota; kingdom Metazoa; phylum Arthropoda; class Insecta; order Coleoptera; family Elateridae; genus Agriotes; species Agriotes lineatus. Next base: position 42,404 of record CALNHX010002847.1, read on the forward strand.
TAGCAGTTTAGCCAGAAGATTTGTCCAAGTACGAGTAGCTTTGGGAGCCCGTTTCCATAAGCAGCATCATCCAGCAAAAATAGTGTCTGCTACGTGTAGAGAGGACCTTTAGGAGCCCGTGGGGTAGAAATTTCAACCAACAAGCCTTTCCCAAGTGCTTAATTCTCGTGGCGTCATTGGAAAGTGTATCCAACGTCCGAAAGGTCTCCGATTAAGGTAGGATTTCACAGGAAGCCCTTGCAGCAGCCTAGAATTCGCGGGGTTCTTTAAGTTTAGACTGTCTACGAGGTGTAGCACCATGTTTCATTTGCCTAGGTCCATTCTGCTTCGAGTAATTTAGATAGCGTCTCTAGAAAGTGCGAGTTGACGCGGAATTTTTAGTTTTTGCCGGATGCAGAACGAAAAGCTATCGCGCATGGGTTTGGACGTCACACTAGAAACAAAGCGATGTTAGCAGTTGCTATGTCACAGAATTCGTCGTATTTACCTGATGATTTCTTGCCATTTTGGTGTTTTAAAATTCAATTTTACGCTATTTTGCACTGACATCTTGTTTACTGAACTAAATTTAGAGGTTATCTAAACGTCAATTGGAAATTGTGAATTTGCCTTAATACCCGAGTTAAATTGTCATACAAGGAATTATTTGTCATACAAAGTTTTTTTTCTTAATTTTATACACTGACACCCTGAGTTAAGATTTGTTTCATGTTCACCGAAGCTAAGCCATAATTTATTGCAAATAGATAAAATAAGGAATGAGCAATATACCATTTATTTTTGGTAATAAATACATTTTTTGCATAAAAATGGCGCTACCTACAAAAAAATGACAAGAAAGCTTTTTTGTTGCAAATTGAACGAGAAATTCAAAAATAATTTTTATTTTAAAATATCTCAGTAGCGTACCATTTTTTTCTATAAAAATATCGGGATCATTACCCGTATGCGCGCCAATGATAAATATAAAATTCTTAATTGCATATCAAAGAATGCGCTATAAGTACCTCTTAAAACCCACTAAACTTCATTTGCATATCTTGACCGGTTTCAGAGCAATAAAAAAATTATCAATTTTTAAGAAAAACTTTAACTAACTGTGGCTCGGAAACGAAGCATTTGCGAATATACATTTATATAACAAAATATCATTATTTTTCTATGCAGAATCACCCCCTTACTTTTGTCGCACTTATTTACTAACACCCTGTATATTATATTATTTTAATTTGCCCTGAGTTTGGCAGGCAATTCTCAATTGAAAATGAGGAAATTGTTTAGAACATGTAATTGGATAAAAAAATCTCCGTATTTAGACAACTGTCAAGGAACATTTACAGGATTTTTGTAACAGTAATTCATTAACAGGGCTATATTATAGTTTGTTGAAGCCATGTAAATCGATATTAATTAGAATTGAAAAATATTTTTCCTAAAAAGCGCCTTGCATAGAAAACGTAAAAATTATGCAAACATACTACTTTTCGGTAAATAATAAAAAATCTATAAAAGTAATTAACGTTTTATATTATATTCACCAATTATAATTCTTTATAGTGTTCACATAAAAAAATTGAACTTTCATATTAAGTCTTTGTATGTGAAATTTTGAGAAATATTTGAAAAATTGAAAAAATGTTTTAGCTAAAGTGTAAAAAATAGGGGTTTTCTGGCCTTTAAATTGTTTAGTTAGCTAAAAATAACACACTTTTTGGCGGACATTGTATATAGTAAGATCATTCAAACAAGATTCATAACGATACAAGAATGTTCTAATTCTCCTTACTACATTTGCAGTTTAGTTTCAATGCCAACGGCTGCACGAAAAGAAAGCAGTCGCATGCTGCCTTTATCGAGGGCTGCACGTGTTTGCGACTCCAAAGTACAGTGCGCGAATTCGCCAAGGCGATCTAAGTTAAATAGAAGCGGCTAGAAACCAGCAACAAATATTTGCTACACACAAAGTTCAAGTCCAGCTAACAAGCCTTCGTGAATACGCAACCGCACCGGTGAGCACCTAAATTTGTGCTATATTTAAAAACACATTCGCAGCTTCCAATTTGGAAGGCACCAACTTTGCAGTGTATCGTCCAGTGGTAATGATGCAGTCTAAGACGTGCTGAATTCTAGGGTACCAGCAGCTAAGTTCAGGTAGAATATTTGTGGGTCACAGTGATAAAGTTACGTTCAACTGCCAGAAGTTTTTGCAAGCGTGAAAGAGTGCATTCCGTCGGCGAATAAAGGTGTGTAATTTGCGCCCAATTTGAATATATGCAAGCGCGTTAAGCCAGGGCAGTATTAAGACATTTGCATTCTTTTAAAAGGCAAGACGTAGAATGTTTGATGATTTATTCCTGTTTTCTTTTATTTCTTTGAGTTTTTATATTTCTATTTGTGTCTTGAAGTCAATAGATTGGTGTAAGCAAATTGACTTGTCTTGTACATTGTTTGAAGTCAGTTTCAGTCCGACAACACTACAGGGGAAACCAAATTCCTCTTTTGGCAGATGGTGATCTTTCATAAGGCATTAACTGAGGTATTAAGAGAGTTTTATTTTTAGCAGCTAACTAAACGGACACAAAGGGCAAACAATTATTTAAATTTGTCTTGTTCAAATTTAACGTAACCACGCGATGGGTAAACATCAACTCATTTCAGTTTGGCGCCCAACTAAGGGCCATTTCAAAGTTAATATTATTTTGTAATAGAGTGCGTTTTCCGGTTCTAAAACCTCTCCCCACCACTTTGTGGAGGAGGGCGTCAACGTCATTTCCTCCTCCTACCACTTGGCCGTGAGTTTAAGGGCAAAGCCACGTTAAAAGTCAAGACCACGTTCAAGATCAAGCTCAAGCCCACGTTCAAGATCAAGATAATTTTCTTCCCACCACTCGGATTTCAAGGCTAACCAGATGTAACTTTGGAAAGTGAAATAAAATTGGAAAAAAGAGTTGTTACAGGTAGTAGTACTACTAGTAGTTCAACAACCGGTAGAGACCGTACAGAGACAGAAAGGGGCAGAGGTCTCTAATGATACGTGTATAAAGTCGAAACCATTGTTCTGTCTGGCACTCCTGGGTAGTAGGGCGTACAAATTAAATAATTCAAGTTCGAAGTACGTGAGTGTAGGGTTTGAGTGGAATTCAAAATTTACCGCAGTTATTGTAATACGGGGTAACAAAAACGACTGGGTGCAGTTGGACGAGTGGGAGTGGGCAACTCTAATTGCAAATGGAGTGATTGCCAACTACTTCTATTGCCTCGACGGTCAGTGGTCAGTTCTGGAAATAGGAAGGAAGAGTATTGTATTCCAAGCGATCGAGAGAAAGAAAATAATAAAATTGGAGGATGTGGGCTTGTCAGAAGTGTGCTTAGCGAAATAAACTGTGGTGTTTTCAGAAACCCGTGGAAGTGCGATTCGCACAATTTAAAGTGTTGGACGTTTAGGGTTTCTATAAAGAAATAGTTAAGGGAGTAGCAATCCTTTCTGGGGACTATTTAGCCAACGTAAGGTCTGTATGGATCAGCTGGAGGAGAACTCTGAAAAGACTGCATGAATGTTGGAATTGCTAACGTTCGCGAGTTCCATGATAAAGTGTGAAATCGAAGTGGAAGCACTTAGTCGGCAGTTGTTAGGGTAGTCATGTGGATGTGTTATACAGACGTCGGCGTCGCTCGGCCAGCAGCAACAGACGTAGCGAGGGCCATTCAACAATTAGTGAGTTCGTTAGAGCATTTAGTTTTTGATGCATCTCATGAAGTCGTATACCGGTTAGAACGTAGCGGGTTCAGTGACGAGGAGTTGTATAAACAAAAAAAAAGTACAAAAATGGTGCAGCTGTTGGTCGACTATTTTTAGACGGGGCTGTTAAGTGTTTCATAAAATTGTGCCGCCTCGCTTGCAGTGGCGTATTTACTATGCGCATTCAGAACTTGAGCGGGCTTCGCCTCGCCGCTTCACTTACGTTCCTTCTGTCAACGTGGCAGCACGCGAACCGGTCCACACCGCGAAAGCTAATTCTTTGTTTAAATGTTCAAATGTTTGTGTGTTAATTTATGGCAATAAATTACTTACTTTGCTTTCAACGAGTGCATTATTTAGTAAAGAAAATCAATACAGTCCATTAAAGTCCAAGGGGAGCTAGCAATCAGGAATTTTCCAAACATAACGGAAAACTGAGAGGCTCCCCAACATTGGTCCATCGATCCGGATTAGTACGAGCCCGGAAAAGCAGCCTAAATTCGCAGTTGTACAAGGCAAGTACAACGCAGTTTCAATCGTGTTAAATCCGTCCCTAACGAGAGGAAGGAAGACAGCAGACGGTGCTATCTGCGTAGGAGCGAGAAAGCCAAACGCCGAGTCTCGCGGCAACAACGTGCAGGTGGGCAGGCAGCTGCCGGCGAGACGGTAGTTCGGGCCACAACAACGAAAAAGGCGGCACACACCAATATCAATGTAAGCCTAATTCCCTTTTTTGTGATTTCCTATGCATGAATTTGGTTTTCTATCATCTGTGTTATGCATGTGCATAATTTCAGCTGCGTATTATTGCGTAAACAAATGGTTTATGAGTCATATAAACATTTTAATTGCGTGAAATGCCAAGCTATTTCGTTGTGCGCGAGTACAATTTAGTCACAAGTTAATAATCTCGCGTTGTACCAGGGTCGTTTTCTGCGTCGTTAGCGCCAAGATTCTCGCGTCGTTATCAAAACTGTCTTGCGTTGTAAACAAAATTCCGTACCAGGGGCGTACGAAAAGTTTGTTCTATCTGTTAAACTGTTTTAATTTCAACAATTATGGATCCGTTTGTAAGAGCACGTGGCTCTATCAAGGGCAAGCTTACGCGTTTCGCAAATTACGTGCAATCTTTGCAAACAGTTCACGATGAAGATCAATTCTTATCTAGCGCTCAGATTGTTCAATTGCAAAAAAGATTGGATGCTATAGCCGCCGTGTTATCAGAATATTATTCAGTTCATGAGCAAATTTTAGAAAACAGTAAGGATGTAGAATCTGAAATGCAGCAACAAGTCGAATTTGAAGACTCTTATTTTCTTGCAATTTCACAAGCTGAATGTTTGATTAATGAATACAACAAATAGTATGATGTTGCACCAGATCGTTCTGGATCTCCCAACGGTAGCGTGAGATCAACGCATTCAAATTGCAGTTCGCATTGCAATAATCGAGCTGTACGCCTTCCTACCATCTCCATTCCCAAATATTCAGGGAACGTGTCAGAGTGGTTGGAATTTCGTGAGATTTTTATTAGTTTAATTCATGAGAATCAAACGCTAACTAATATTCAAAAGCTGCATTACTTAAAGGCTAGTTTACAGGGTGATGCAAGCCAAATTATAAAAAGTTTAGAGTTTACTGCGAGTAATTATATTCTAGCTTGGGATGCATTGTGTAATCGTTACAATGATCCCAAACATTTTGATTCATAACCACCTCAATGCTATATTCGAACTTGAATCGTGCAGTAAGGAATCTGCAACTAAATTACGTACGATTAGCGATATGTTATTCAAGCATTTTACAGCAATCAAATCATTAGCTACCGAAAGCGAGCTTCTTGATGTTGTTATCATTTATGTCGTTTCTAAAAAACTGGACCCCACGACATTCCGTGAATGGGAGGTCCTTAGAAACCGGTCAAGTTCTGACCTGCCTAATCTTGACGAGTTCAAGGAATTTCTGCAAAACACAGCAAATCTTCTAGAAACTTTGGAAGTAAAAAATATTAAGCTTGTACCCGAAAAGTCTTCCAAGGTACATTCGAAATCATTTGTGTCAGGTACCCCTTCATGTCCACCTTGTAAGGGATCTCATCCCTTGTACAAATGCGATAAGTTTGTCAAGCTGTCTTCACTTGACAGAAATTCAAAGGCAAAAGAGCTTCGTGTATGCTTTAATTGCCTAACTCAGGGTCACCTTTCGAGCCGCTGTAGCTCCAAATATACATGTAGAAAGTGCAAATCAAGGCACAACACCCTTCTGCATGAGGATAAACCTCAAAATGCTTCTTCTAGTCAACCAGGATCTGCGATGTCGGCAGAAACCCCTGTTGAACTAAACCAATCGATTTCGGCATTCTGTTCGAATGCTTTTCAGGTACTCTTACCTACGGCTACCGCTAAACTCATCGCTGATGATGGTACGCCTCAGGTTGTGCGAATCCTGCTGGATTCCGGTTCCCAATCGAACTTCATACGTTCAGATTTGTGTAAAAGGTTGAAGCTTCCAACTCGCAAAGTCAACGTTACTGTTTCTGGCTTAAGTAAAGCTACTTCTCAAATCAAGGCTAGGTGTGATATCAAGCTGCAAGCCCCTCACACCTCATACAGTATTGGTCTATCCTGTCTTGTTCTCGATGAGATTGCAGGTACAACCCCAAGTTTTCGTGTCCAGCGAAACAGTTTCAAGGTTCCTGATAACATCAAGTTATCAGATCTGTCCTATGACCAACCGGGCACCATCGACATTCTGATTGGTTCGCCCATTTTCTGGCAGCTCCTTTGTATTGGACAAATTGGTCTAGGCCCAAATCTTCCCATCCTCCAAAAAACTCGTTTTGGTTGGATTGTTTCTGGCCCTACAGGCCCCCCTTCTGCGTACCCTGTACAGTGCAATCTTAGCACGATCGAGGATGCTTCTGATCCCATTGCTAGGTTTTGGCAACTCGAACATTACCCAGAGGAAAAGGTCCGCACAAATGAAGAGAACGCCTGTGAGGCACATTTCGTGCAAAATACTCAACGAGAAGCGAATGGTCGATTCGTTGTCTCTATCCCTCTCAAGAAACCTGTAGAGGTATTGGGTGATTCATGGCAAATCGCTCAGAAAAGATTCTTATCATTAGAGAAGCGGTTACAAGCGAACCCTGACTTGTCCAATCGCTATTCGAATATTTCAAATTCTACAAGTAGTAAGGCTACCAAGCGTAGCATCTTGTCTGAAATATCACAGATATTTGACCCGCTGGGTCTGCTAAGCGAAGGTGAGGCATCTTGGCCTACTTCCAGACATGTTCTTGCTGAGCTTCCAGAATTCAAAAAAGAAGCTCAGAGTTTTTCTGTAACCTCTGTTGAACCATTTCCGTTCAATCAGTATTCAAGTTTGGCTCGATTACAACGAGTTACAGCTTATTGCTTTCGTTTTTATAACAATGCGCGGACCCCCAAAGCTGGTCGCCTTTCTGGGCCCCTTTCTACAGATGAACTGCAAGCATCCCTTGTAAGGCTTGCAAGGTTTTCACAACGAGAGTCATTTCCTGACGAATTTAAGCTGTTGTCACAGAACAAGCCTGTGAAACAATCTTCTGCTTTGATATCCTTGAATCCCTTTCTGGATTCCAAGGGACTGCTAAGAGTTGGTGGTAGGCTCCACAACTCTCAATTACCTTTTGACAAGAAGTTTCCTCTAGTGATTTCTGGCAAACATCCATTCGCCAAACTCCTAGTTTCGCATGAGCATCTTCGGCTTCTCCATGCCGGACCTCAAATGCTGTTAGCTAATCTCAGAGAACGATATTGGATTACCTCTGGCAGAAATATAGTCAAGCAAGTGGTTCATCAATGCTTGCGGTGTTTTAAATTTTCTCCTAAGTTAACCGAACCCATAATGGGAGATCTGCCAGCCTCTCGTATTCAATCATCGCCCCCATTTCATACGACTGGTATCGATTATGGTGGACCGTTCATGATAAAGGATCGCAAAGGACGTGGTTCTAAACTAGTGAAGTCCTACCTTTGTCTATTCGTCTGTTTTGTCACAAAAGCAGTGCACCTTGAATTGGTCGCTGACCTTTCTACTGAAGCCTTCTTAATGGCTTTTCGCCGGTTTGTAGCTCGTCGAGGCAAACCGCTCCATGTCTATTCAGACAATGGCACTAACTTTGTCGGAGCTAATTCCGAATTAATCGAATTAGGCAATTTTCTTGCGGAACAAGGCCTTTCTATTTCCGAATCAGTCGCGAGCGACGGAGTAGCTTGGCATTTTATACCCGCGCACAGTCCCCACTTTGGCGGATTGTGGGAGGCCGGAATTAAGTCCTCCAAACATCACATACGGCGCGTTATAGGTAACGCTAGTCTAAATTACGATGAATTTTGCACTTTGCTGGCACAGGTGGAAGCGACCTTAAACTCCCGACCCTTGTCCCCTTTGTCCGCTGATCCAAACGACCTTCAGCCTTTGACTCCTGCTCATTTTCTGATCGGTCGTCCTTTTGTGTCACTGCCTGATCCCAACGTTACTGAGATAGCCGAGTCTCGGCTGTCTAGATACCAAAGAATACAACAGCTCCACCAGAATGTATGGAAAAGATGGAGTAAAGAGTACATCTCGGAACTCCAACAGCGCACCAAATGGCGCACACACCTTTCGGTCCTCCAGCCTGGTTCCATGGTCCTCATCAAGGATGACAATCTTCCCCCTCTGAAGTGGAGGTTAGGCCGGGTCACCGAGCTGCACCCTGGCCTTGACGGCGTTACGCGTGTGGCGTCAGTGAGAACTGTGTCAGGGATCGTAAAGCGATCCTTCGCCAAATTGTGCCCGCTACCTAGTGTTGTGAACTAGTACGTTTGCGTCTTGCGCAGTGTTTCGTAAAGCCCTTTGGCTATCCATTGTTCGGGTTTTCTTGTATTACCTTAAGATCTATGTATTATCATGCTTATATGTGTTTGATCTATTTACATGTCTTACTCTAGATGTTACTTGTCAAATTTTGTACTGTTGTTATTTGAAAGGTTACCCTTTCCAAGGCGGGCGGTATGTTAAGTGTTTCATAAAATTGTGCCGCCTCGCTTGCAGTGGCGTATTTACTATGCGCATTCAGAACTTGAGCGGGCTTCGCCTCGCCGCTTCACTTACGTTCCTTCTGTCAACGTGGCAGCACGCGAACCGGTCCACACCGCGAAAGCTAATTCTTTGTTTAAATGTTCAAATGTTTGTGTGTTAATTTATGGCAATAAATTACTTACTTTGCTTTCAACGAGTGCATTATTTAGTAAAGAAAATCAATACAGTCCATTAACGTCCAAGGCGAGCTAGCAATCAGGAATTTTCCAAACATAACGGAAAACTGAGAGGCTCCCCAACAAGGGCCATAAAGGAAGTTTTTAGAGAAAAGAAAGAAAATGAAGAAGATCGTCTGGTTTAACGACGCGAAGAATACGGTGTATACCCTGCATACGTAGGTATACGCGTATCAAGAAATTTGAAAAGGACTGTGGGAACGAGAATCTATGGACAGGTTGCGGTTCCAGCGGAAGATACTTACTGTGGCTGAAGTACTGCGAGACGTCTTGTGCGCAGAAGATGGGCAGACAATTTATGTAGAACGCTTTTTCACTAGTACGTAGGTGTGTAACACATGTAGTAACACTGTATATACTCGTACAGTGTACGGAAATAAAAAACACAATAAAAATGTTAAAGTTGTTTTATTCCATTATATAGTGACTAGCAAGATGTCCGTTCTTCGCACGGGCAACAAATGTTTTTTCTTCTAAATTTCAAATAAATCATAGGGCGCCCCCCTCCCTCTCACTCAATACGCTAAACTAACAAACTCCGCAAAACAATATTGTAGGAAAAAAAGGAAACAAAATTATTTCGAAAAAATTCATGCATAACTCTTTTTTATGCTTCACGTACCCCCTGGAAATGTGTACGTAATTGTCGTTCACTTTGTATATATTGATAAAACTATAGTTTTAGTATAACAATGAGATAAAATTAAAATATATATGTACAAACTAAATGTATTAATAAATTTTAGCAAGATAAACTTAACACCCTACCCCTTTTCAGTTTTCCCTTTTTATCGCTTTAGGGGTAACATTAAAATCCCTTAAACCCCTTTCTAAATATTTTAAGAATACATCTGTACGCCAAAAACACAATGTTCTAAATCAATAAACATAGGAGATACATAGGGTTCTTTAAGTCACCCCGAATCCAGATGTGCACCTTTAGGGGTTGATTTGGGAAATCCTGAAACGTGTTTTGAGACATTCGTATTGGATACCTATGCATGCAAAAAACCAAGTCGATATCTTATCGGGTTAAGAGATATTGAGGAATTCGTGAAAACACACTTTACCTCTTTTCATCCCCTTAGGCGTAACATTTTAAAATCCCTTAAACCGCTTTCTAAATATTTTAAGAATACATTTATATGCCAAAAAAGAATGCTTTAGCTCAATAAACATAGGAGATACGAAGGGTTCTTTAATTAACCCCGAATCCAGATTTGCGCTTTTAGGGGTTAATTATGGCAAAATCCTGAAATGCGTTTTTAGACACTTGTATTGAATACCTATGCAAGCAAACACCAAGTCGATATCTTATCGGGTCTATGGATGAAAATACAGTTTACCTTTTTTCACCCCCTTAGGGGTAAAATTGTAAAACCCCCTAAATCACTTTCTAAATATTTTAAGAATACATCTATATGCCAAAAAAAAAGAATGTTAGAGCTCAATAAACCTAGGAGTTACAATGGGTTCGTTAATTCACCCCGAATCCAGATTTGCACCTTTAGGAGTCGATTAGGGGAAAATCCTGAAATGTGTTTTTAGATACTTCTATTGGACACCTATGCAAGCAAACACCAAGTCGCTATCTTATCGGGTCTAAGAGATATTCAGGAATTCGTGAAAACACAGTTTACCCATTGTCACCCCTTTAGGGTTAAAGTTTTCAAATTTTCTTAAACGGCTTTCTAAATAATTTAAAAATATATCTATATGCCACAAAAGAATGTTTTAACTCAATAAACATAGGAGATACGAAGGGTTCTTTAATTCACCCCCAATGGAGATTTGCACCTTTAGGGGTTGATTAGGACAAAATCCTAGAATATGTTTCTAGGTATTTGCATTGATAATCTTTGCAAGCAAACACCAAATCGATATCTTATCGGGTGTAAGAGATATTAAGGAATTCGTGAAAACACATTTTACTCGTTTCACCCCCTTAGGGGTCGAATTTTAAAAATCCCTTCTTAGCACTACCTTACATAGCAAATTGAACCTTCCACCCAAATTTCAAGTTTTTAGTGCCAGTGGTTTCGGCTCTGCGTTGATTAGTCAGGGTTGTGACTTTCCTTTATATATGTATAGATTACATATGAAGGGCTTAGGAGAAGAGGGTAACAAACCACATTTTCTTAAAATTCAATCTAACTATGTATTTAGTAGCATTAAAAAGGGAATACGCCACAGAATTTTATTTACGAAGTTTGCACAAGAAATGACAACACTGTGCAATAAACGCCTTCTTGCCTCAGTTCGTTGTAAGAGTATTTACGGCCCAAGAAGGTAACAAGCCACATAGAAATCAACATGACCGCGCTACATATACCACGCGTTAAACGACAATCTCAGATGATAGTGTGAAAGACAAAGATTATTTGGAATCAAGTAGTGATAGTGACAGTAGTGAAGGCAGTCTAGTTTTAGTAAGTTTAAAAGTAATGTGGCTTATTACCTTTTAAGCCAAAACATTCTTAGTTTTCCCTGTAAACAGTGGCTTAGCACCTAGGCGTAAAGTCCCTTTTTTAACTTATTAACTTTCTTTCCACTGATTATAAAAACTGTAATAAACAAAACCTAAACTAAACTTATTTAAAAACAAAACACTAATATCTAAAAACAGCAGAGTCTGGGGTATACTTAAGGTTTTTATGGTTTGTTACCTTCTTCCGTAAATAATTTCCTTTTCAATTTTTTGTGGCTTGTTACCTTTTTCCATACATGATTACAACCAGAGGTCCTATTAAAACTCTAGACAAGAAACCGCAAAGCAGATGGCGACCAGAAAATAGTGAAAGTAGAAAGCGAGTGAAAGCTAAGAAAAAAAAAGGAATTTAGGACATTCATACGACAACTGGAAAGGAAACAAAACAAAGTAGATGCACGAATTTGGAGTTCACTCTGCCGTTGTAAAAACAAATGCAGAGCTTCTCTTTTGGGAAATGAAGAAACAATATTTCAATCTTTCTGGGATTTGAACTCCTACGACAAGCAGAATGCCTATCTGTTCGGAACAATAAAGTGTTTACCCAAGAAAAGACATTATCCCAAAAAAACAAAACGTCAAAAGTAACTTTTGCGTTTTCAGTAAAGGTTCAAGGCGTTGACAACAAAATTTGCAAGGAAGAATTTTTGTCGGTGCACGGTCTACAAAATAGCAAGAAGCGTATTTACAATATATGCAAGTAAATTCGCGAAGGGAATACAATTCCGAAAAGTGACCAGCGAGAAAAGCACTCTAATCGAAAGAATCGCCTACCTGAAGAAATGATTAAGGGTGTACATAACCATATAAAATCCATTCCCAAGAATACAAGCCACTACAGTAGGAAATGTAATCCTAATCGAGTGTACATTGATCATAATCTTTCAGTTTCCTCCCTTTATGAGAAATACTATAAACCGTGGTGTACAGAGCATGGTACAGTACCTGTCAAAGAAGACACTTATCGGCGAATTTTCTGTAGCCAATATAACATTGGATTCAAGACTTCAAAAAGCGATACCTGCGATACATGTGACCAGCGTAAGATTCTGATTGAGTCAAATAAAGGTAATGAGTCAAAACTAAAAGACATACAACTGGAATTAGAGTTACATCAAAGAAGAGCGGAAGCAATGCAAGCTAACATGAAAAAGGAAATAGACGAGGCTAGAAGAGAAAACAAGAAGATAATAATATCGTTTGATCTTCAGCAGACACTTCCAATCCCAGATCTAACTGTAGGTAAAGCTTTTTATCTGAGAAACTTGGATGTATAATCTTGATGTGCACAACTACAACAGAGGCCAAGCATTTATGTACATGTGGCCAGAGCATGTGGCAAAACGTGGTAGTGACGAAATTGCTAGTGCTATTTTGAAATATATTAATGACACTTTACCTCAAACAGAAGAACTTTATTTACTGATAATTGCGGGCGACAAAATAAGAATTGTACAATAATGTCTCTTTGGTTGCAGATGATACGAGAAAAAGGTTTAAGAGCGTTGAACATCGATTTCTCATACCGGGCCATACTCATTTATCACCAGATAGAGATTTTGCGGCAATAAAGAAGCATAAGAAATATTTAAACCAGGTATACAGTCCAGATCAATGGTATGAAGCTGTTAGAGATGCAAAAAAGAAATGTTTAATGTGGTGCCAATGACTCAGGCAGACTTTTATTGCTTTTCTAAGTTTGACTAAATTTTATTAACAAAAAGAATGCCAAAGATACCAAAGAAAGTTTAAATTTTAGTCAAGTAAGATGTTTCCGTTTCGAAGCAGAACATCCTAATACAATTTTCGTTAAACACTATTTGAATGAGCCCTTTAAATCCGTTAATATTAGAAAGAGAGGTATACAAAATTCAAAACACCCAACGTTTAGTGAGCTTTCCTTGAAGTATAAAAATTTCATAGCAATCAATCCAAAGAAGCTTGCAAATCTCAAAGTACTCCTTCCTTATATTCCTCCAGTCCTAGATATAGATGAAGGCAATATAGAACATTTCGACATTAAAGATGTCTACATTTTAAGAGAACAAGTTAAGTTTGCAAATAAATTGAATTAAAATTTAAGTTTAAAATGGGAACAAGCCACATTTTTGTTACATTTTATACATTTTTTTGTTAATGCGTTACATTTTTTGAGTTATTAGACTGTAAAAGATGCTATAATGTTAGTATTAAACTGATATAAAATTTACTTATTGTTTTCTTTGTAAATGCGATTTCACGATTTAAATGAAATATTAAAACATGAAATACTCCAAACTAACTTGGAGTGGCTTATTACCCTCTTTCACCGAGCCCTTCATATGTGATAAACATTAGACAAAGTACACTAAGAAACTGGTTTGGAGTGATATAAACAAGCGGGTTGTGATGGGCTGAGGGCTGGTTGTTCTTCAACTTCGATGATTGAGATGGTGGTAAAGCGGCGTAAAAAAGTTTATTTTTCTCGGCCTTTCACATACACGGTGGCACCCTGCAAACGACGTCGCAAGATTGCAGAAAACAAGTATTCTTGAGTAGATCTACCGTCCCAGTGGATACAGTGATGATTAAAACTGATAATTATATGCACTCAAATGTACGAAAATATGCGCATATATATGCATAAATTTTATTGAGTATATGCACCCAGAGTTACAATATATGCACATCATATGCTCTACTTTTTTAAAAATAAGTAGAAGCATTCTAAATAATGTAAAAATTTTAACTATTTTATTTATCTAATTTATATTAAAAAGCGTCATTCATTTTAACGTTTGACTATATAAACATGGCCTGCCAACGCCAACTTGACGTTGTAATCCAACATAAAAATGAGATTTCCCCTAACCCCGCCAGACTATTATTCACCTAATACTTGAAGTTCGACTCTTGAAATGGATTCTATGTTGGCTGATTCCTTATACATTGCTCGGAGAAGTGGGGGTTGCTGGCAGTTTATTTAGTTAAAGATTTTAACAGGGACTTCCCATTTCCTCTGCTTATTTCGATAAGCGCACTGCACTCCAATGGCAGAAAGTTAGTATATATCTCAGTTGCACACACAAATTTTATTAATAAATTTAATTAAATAGTAAATTTTACAAAAGAATCTCAAAAAGTTCATACATTACAAGTTGTTGCTAAATATAACTAAATATGCAAAAACTAGAAAGTATGCTCAAAAACATATAAATATGCAAAATATGCAAAATGAAACGTGGCTTAAACGATTTGTTTTCACATAATTAGTATACATATCCAAAAAGTTTAGCCAGCGTATCAATTATACAAAATATGCATTTGCCATATAATATCAGCTTTAGTGATGATTAGTCATTAACCAGCGGGATTGTTGTTGTAAATTAGGTGGCAAGGAGGTGAACGGAAACAGTGATTTGAAGACAGTGAGATACTAAGGTACCGTCGTATGCAGCTAATTCTTTCGGGCTAAATTGCTTATCGGACGTCTTGAATCCTTGAATGTCGATAATGAGCTTAATCGTATTAGGTAGAAGGAGCACGGTGCAGTTACGTTAACAGCCAAGGTGCGACTGAAGTGGTTTGATAAATTACAGTCTTTTAACTGCTTTTGTCAACGCGTTGTAAGTAAAAATCCGATCGTGAAGAACGAGGCAATACGCGGTTGTGTTGGCGGCCACGTTCGCGGAAATTTTAAATTCAACTCGAAGAACAACAGCGTTTGCATGTAGGTAGTATTTTTGTTGGGAACAGGCGATCACAACAATAGGCGCTTTGTCGGCAAAGTCATGGCGGGAGAAGAAGGGCCCATCGACTTTATTATAATAAGATGCTTGAAACTTCGAATACATGTCGTATAATGTTACGTAATGATTGAGTGCATAATTGTTATGTAATTGTAAATTGTCGTATGGAAATCGTTCGGTCTTCAGAAAAACTGGGAAATTGGTAAGACCAACTTTATCGAAATTAGCATTGTCCTTGCCGATTAGCCCCGAACGACCGAATTTAAACCGTACGATGACATATCTGGGGGTTTGAAATTTTATGCTTGTAGCGATAGCTTGAGAATGTTGAGTCACAGCATGAACACTTGGTATGATATGAAGTTGCCAGGTGCGAAATGCTACTTGTGTGTCAATATCTTTATCGATATATTTAGTTAGGGCTAATTCTTGGGCAAGACCGGGAGTAATGTGAGGAACCTTCCAGTATAGTTTGTCAATCGTAACTTTAGCCGTCTTTCCTGCGGCGTTGGCGTCGGTATTGCTGCGAATTAATACAAGTTCTTGTTGGATGTTAAGTATTACTTTTCCATAATCTTCGGCAAAGCCCAACAGCATTCTCAGCAGTATGCAGGCACTAAAGTTGCCTTCTACATTTGTAATTTCAGGATCTCCAGTGGCGAACCAGCCAGAATTTTGAAGCTTTTTAATGTCAGCCGAACTATAGGACACATATCTCTTTAGAGTAGATGTAATACCAGGTTTGGTGACAGGATAGACAACGACGTCATTGATTTCGTATTGGATTTTGCTGAACAAGTGAACCAACCCATTGTTATGGAATTTAGCCGATGTAATTTCACCGTTTTCCTTCCGCAACTTTCACTTTAGGTTTGTATACGGTTGATGTGTGTGTAATTGATTTCTAATGATGGAATTGTCATCGAGGTTTCGCTCTCCAATATTTAAAATACTCATTGTACTATTATAAAGCCTAAGGACCGCAAGAAGTCTCTGTTTGCCTTAGTTAACTGCGTAGTGGACGAAGTCGTACTGATCTTACGAGGGTGTGGGTGACTATTCTTATAGAAAGTGAAGCAGGGGCGGTACGGACAAGCGGTAATTCGAAAACCCATTACAGTTTATTTAAACGTAACGTTACCGTGACGGTCTCCTTACTAAAACTGACGGGATTAACTGATTGGTCTAGTATTTTAATAGTTAAGTTAGTGATCTGTTTTGTGCTGATCGGTAGATAGATGACTGGGTTAGGGGTTTCCACTATTTTGTACCCGGGCGGTACTATGGGGAAGAATTGGTGAATGATATGGCCAGGCTTACCATTTTTATATGAACCAACAGAGATGTTGCAATGAATAAGAACAGAGTTGATGTTCAAAATTTTCGTAACATGTTCAGCTGTGTGCCACCTATCGGCAGCATAAACTTTTTTCTCAAAGCCTAACATGTCCCGGATAGCATTGTCACTTTGAAAGTCGATTGCACAGGTAGACTTTATTTCGGTTTTTAAGGTGCTGTTGTTTCCACGTAGGAATACCTGTTTAGCACCTACAGCAGAATCGAGTTGGTTATGTTAAAATCGGCAATGTCCGTAATTTCATATGCTCCCTCCGGTATAATAATAGGAGGTTCTCCAACAAGATGAAATTTATTGTTGGGAGGTCTAACGTTGGGAATAGTATAGTAGGTTTCGAAACTTAACAATCCCAAGACGTATTCGCTACCGTCGTCTAAAAAAATGAGAGGGTCAAAATTCGCAGTAAGAACAGATGAATTTCCCGTAAGAGTGAATATACTGGACATGATGAAGAGCGACACTTAAGCTGACGACAAAAAGGGTTTCGCATAGTTATATAAGAATTTGAGACACAAATGTCCGCATGTGTATGACGTGAGTTCTTAATATCTATTAGAGTTGTACATAATTGTGTTGTTACTACCGTCGCTGTAAAATTAGTTTACTAATTCGGGAGGAGGTTGTAAGCAACCTATGCTATTGAAATACAGAACAAATCGGTCAGATTTAACGTAAGCTGTCCAATGCGTGCCAGGTCCAACATCATCGTCTAAGTTAGTAACACTACATTCTCGTTTAAGAATCTTGTCGGGTAAGGCATCCCGCAGAAATATCTCCCTAAAATTTGGAATTTCTAAACGTCTGACGTACTGTGCAATATCGATGTTCGTCAACGCG
Source organism: Agriotes lineatus (assembly GCA_940337035.1). Lineage (NCBI taxonomy): Eukaryota > Metazoa > Arthropoda > Insecta > Coleoptera > Elateridae > Agriotes > Agriotes lineatus. The sequence goes on from CALNHX010002847.1 coordinate 59,856, forward strand.
CGGCGCGGTAGCTTCAACGGCAGTTTTTTGACTGATACGGTCGTAGATATAACCTTTTTCCACGAGCAATGGATTCCATAGCTTTGTTATGTCGCTCCTTTTCCTGGAGATCCTTTTTAGCAGCCTTTGAGTCTCCTACCGCTCTAGCGACTGCTGCAGCACCACCTCCGAGGGACCTGTCAATGTGGCCTAAGAGAACAATGATTGTGGTCATGATTTTATTTTAAATTAATAGTTTTAGAATAATCTAGTGTGGGTAGAAGAGAAGTGTCAGAACAAAATAAAAATTGTAATTGTAAAATTGAATTTGTAAGTTGAGCTGTATATGAATCGAATTCTGTGACGAATTAAAGCTGTGGAAAACACAAAGAGGTTGTTTATGGTTATGCTTAGTATTGTGCTAATAGAATTTGAAGGTTGCCTGTTTGTGCCTTTTCGATTGCTAAAAGCCTGAGCCAGATGTGAAAGGCAATAGTGGCAAGCGGGGCAAGCGGTCGAAAAACGCTTTTGTCAATTGAACTGAGCTATCGAAGTTTGAAACGAAAACATTTGGTCCTTCTTCCACCGAATCGGTTCTTTGGTAAACAGTGCTTATTTAATTTTGCGATATAAAGTTGATGCTTTGTATTAATTTGGAAAAATGAATCCAACGAAAGAAAGAGAACAGCGTATAAAGACACAACCCATTCGTTTAACCTACAACGAGCGTGGGAACCCTGTCAACGTTATTCCGTCATCTTCAAAGAAAACACCTGGAACGGAGCCACAACCAAAGAAGCCTGGGTCCAACGGAGCACCGTCTGTAAAGTCATCGGTGACGACATCCAGCATTCGCGAAAAGGAAGTGGAACTCCAGGCAAAGCAGAAGATTCAAGAACTTCGGCGGAAAGTGTCTGAAAAGCTTCTGGAGATGAACCTTTTCCAAACCGACATCGAAGTTCACCACTTCAATTGTAAGATGCTTCAGGACAAAGAAGAAAAGAACGAGCTTTCTGAAGCAGAAAAAACCAAGAAAGAGCAGGAAGTGACTGCTTGCTTTCAAAAGGGAATTAATCTTAAGAAGTTAGAAGCCGAGCTCAAACTCATGGAAGCCAACCTGAAGGATGAAGAGGATATCATCCGGGCAGAGTGCGAACTCGAGAAAGAAAAGATTAGATTCGAAGAAATGCTGACACTTGATGACAACATCTCTTGCAAGAAAACTGAAGAATGGATCGATCGTCACTGTCAGTATCAGGATGTAGAGGGTAATGGGCAAGATGGTTCTGGTGGTGGTGAGTTTCAGCACGACAACTATGGCCCCATAACCAGCAACAATGGGAATAATTCTGCTGCTGTAGGAGCTCAGCCGTTTCATAACTGGCGTCGACCGGAAGTTGTAACCGGAAGTGACACCATGCATATGGAGCAACTAATTGCACAGTTGGCAGTTATGCAACAACAGATCAACATGATGCAACAACAACAATTAAACTTGATGCAGAACCAACAACGGAGTCCTGCTGAGCCAACTACAACAATTATTTCAAAGCAAAACGTGGACAAGGAGCTTCCTGGATTCGATGGTCATCCAACGAAGTGGGCCCTGTTCAAGAGCGAGTTCGATCGGACGACTGCCAAGGGGCACTATGACGACTCGCAAAATGCGATTAGGCTTAGAACATGTTTGTACGGATCTGCGCGGGAAGCAGTTAAACATCTTCTTCCTAATCCAGCAAATGTTAAAACGATTCTGAGGACTTTGGAAATGCGGTTTGGACGTCCAGAGTACGTAATAAAGTCATTGATTACTGAAGCTAGGCTGACAAAATCACCTGATGTAAACAAGCCGGAGTCTATTTACAAATTTTACGATGCGGTGTCAGCATTGGTGACTAACATTACAACTCTTAAGCAGCCAGAGTACTTCAACCACGTTGGACTACTTGATGACCTCGTTGAAAAGTTGCCACCTATAATGAGAAAAGAGTGGGCCCGATACGTTTGTCATAATAAAGACAAGATCAAAGATTTGCTCCTGTTTTCACAGTGGTTGGAAGAGGAAGCAGAAGCTGTTGCCCTAATATCAACACCGTATATAAAGATCACCTCAGAAGACAGAGGGAAGTCAAGAAATAGGACACCTAGTGCCTTCCACACCGCTACCGAGAAGAATGATGTCTGTCTTCTTTGTGGATTTGTCAATCATCGCACAGCGCAGTGCAGCGTGTTGAAAAAGCTTAGTGTGGAACAACGCTGGAAGTTAGCGAAAGACAAGCGTGTTTGCTTCAGCTGTTGGCAACCCGGTCATGCAAGTATAAAATGCCCTGACAGTCGAACCTGCAATATTGATGGTTGCTCTAGGAACCATCACCCATTGCTACATAGGACTGCAAAATCAGGAACATCGAAATTAGCAGCACCTCGTTCGGAAAAAGAAGTGAAAATTGAAGCTGTTGTCAATCCACCTGCTCCATTAACCCAATCAACCGAAGTGACTGCAGTAATCACACCTGGTGGAAATATGGCAGCAGCATCTGCTGGAGATCTACTGGCCATAATTCCTGTGGTGATTATTGGACCGACCTCGTCGAAGAAAATCTACGCACTCCTGGATCTGGCTTGCACATTCTGCGCCCTAGAAAACGATGTAATTGATGACATCGGAGCAGATGGGTTAGTAGAGCCTTTAAAGTTTACCGTATTTGGAGATACACGATTAGAAATAAATTCCAGGAAGGTAGAACTGGAAATTAGTGGCGCATATAAGAATGCGAAAAATTTTAAGATTACTGCCCACACAGTGGACAAGTTAGGGCTTCCAGCTAGGACGTTCGATCCAGAGGAACTGAAGCGAAAATACTCATTCCTCAGAAAAATGAAGGCAGCCAAAATGATCAATGCCTATCCGAAGATGGTAATTGGTATAAATGCAGCCACGTTGTTTGCTGCGAGGGAAATTCTGGAAGCAGCACCTGGACAGACGCCAGCAGCCATTCGAAGCTTGCTCGGGTGGTATGTTATTATGGATGAAGCCTGTCTCGAAAGGAGCTTTCAACTAATGAGCCAATGCCGAAAAGGAGAGAAACTTAATCAACTGATGATCTCATTTTTCTCCACAGAATCTCTTGGGGTAATGGCTCCATCTGATAGTCAATTTTCTAAGGAGGGAAAGCGAGAGTTGCAAATATTAGAAAATACGACAGTGAAGAAAAGCGACCGCTGGGAAACTGGACTACTGTGGCTTTCTGACAACCCACAACTTTCGGAAAGCAGAACAATGGCTTTAAAGCGTTTGTACTCCATGGAAAGAAAGATGGATGTCGATCGTGAATTTTCTAAGTTGTGTATCGAAAAGTTTGATGACTACATAGCCAAAGGGTACCTGAAGCCACGTTACATAGGCAATGATAGCACGAAGCTGTGGTTTCTTCCCTGGTTCTTTGTCTGCCACCCCAACAAAAAACCTCGACTAGTTTTTGATGAGGCGGCGAAGTCACACGGAAAATGTTTAAATGATTTCTTGTCTAAAGGACCTGGACTTCTGAAGCGGTTGGACCATGTCTTGATCAGGTGGCGTCAACATCGCATTGCAGTTGTTGGAGACATCAAAGAGATGTTCCACCAGGTTGTACTTCGTGAAGAAGACAGACCAGCACAAACGATTCTGTACCGTGGCACCAGAAGAGACGTCGCTCCAGTTGAGTATGAAATGACAGTACTTTTCTTTGGTTCGAAATCTTCACCTTGCTCCGGGATCTACGCGAAAGATCGCAACGCTGACGAGTACGCTGCTATTTTCCCAGAAGCTGTTGCTGCCATCAAGAAGTCTACGTACATGGACGATTTCCTTGGAGGTTCACAGACAGAAAACGACGCTGTAATGTTACGACAACAGGTAACAGATATCAACGCACATGGAGGATTTCCGGTCGTAAAGTGGAATAGCAGCTCCCCAAAGGTTTTGGCGTCTATACCGCCTAGTTTAAGAGCTCATGGAGATGTTAGCTTCCAGAATAAAGAGGAGTGGCCAATGGAAAGAACTCTTGGGCTCCTCTGGGATGCTGCAAATGATGAGTTCAAATTTGCACTGAACTTCAATCGAGTTCCGAAAGATGTTGTAACTGGATCAAGGCGACCCACCAAGAGGGAAATGGCAAGTTTGATTATGTCGATTTTTGACCCTCTTGGTTTCTTACAACCTTTCAAGATAACAGCAGTGGTGATCCTTCAAGAGACATGGCGCTCAGGAGTGGAATGGGATGAAGAAATTCCAGGATCAATTGCTGAGAAATGGGACGTGTGGTTGAAGATGCTACCATCCCTTGCCGATATACGAGTAACCCGTTGCTACTTCAGTGATTTGGAACATGCTGACATTGAGATGCATGTGTTCTGTGACGGAAGTGAAACCGCATTTTCAGCCGTGGTCTATTTACGTTTCGATACGGGAGGGAGCACTCATCTGGCATTCATTGGTGGTAAATGTCGCGTGGCCCCCCTAAAAGGTCTCACCGTGCCAAGAATGGAACTCCAAGGGGGAATGACAGGAGCCAGACTTGCCGTGAGTGTGTACGAAGCTCTGCAAGATGCGATGGACATCAAGTGGTGTATATTCTGGACTGATAGCGTCACTCTATTATGTTGGCTGAGGTCCGAAACCATACGTTTTAGTACATTTGTTGGAAACCGAGTAGGAGAAATTTCCGAGTCAACAAAGCATCTACCAAATGCTAAGTGGAGATGGGTTCCGTCAGTTTTGAATCCTGCGGACGATGCTACAAGAGCCAAGATAATTCCCTTCACATCCTCGGCACGATGGTTGAGTGGACCAGAATTCTTACTCGAGCCCGTAGACTCGCGGCCAATTGAAGATAGAAAGAAGACAGAAGGCAAAGTAAACCAGGAACACCTTGAAGCACGTCATGCTATAGCTGTCGCTACGAAGAAAGAAATAATTTTCAACCTAGTGTCATTTAAACGTTCTTCATCCTGGATACGATTGATTCGAGCAGTAGCAACCATGATCAAGTTCATCCGTTTAAAAGTTTCGCCAGAAGGCTCTACTTGGATTACGGTGGCTGACATAGAAAATGCAGATAAAGCATTGATTCGACAAGCTCAGTTCAAGTGCTTTCCGGAGGAACTAGAAGTACTTCGTACTAACAAGAGTCTTCTACCCGAGGAAAGAAAGCTACTGCCAAAAAGAAGTAAACTGACTTTACTTTCACCACAATTGAATGAAGATGGCATTATTGTACTCGCTGGAAGAATCGATAATGCCGATCACGTGAGTCTGACTGTCCGGCGACCCCCAATCTTAGATCTTACGCATCGCTACACCAAATTAATGATTGAATGGTTTCACAAAGCGAGCGGACATCACGGACAAGAGAGGTTGATAAACGAGCTTCGTCAGCGTGTTTGGATCCTTGATTGCAGAGCTGCTGTTCGTCGTTGTTGGGCCAAATGCTTTGACTGTCAGAAACGGAAGGTTCAACCTGTCCAACCGCAAATGGGTCAACTGCCTGCTGCACGGCTCGGAGGAAAGCACCAAGTTTTCTACCACACTGGAACTGACTGTTTTGGCCCTTTTGAAGTTTTGGTTAATCGGAAGACGCAGAAGCGCTGGGGCATAATCCTCACGTGCCTCACAGTAAGAGCCGTACATTTGGAACTTATGGACAGTATGGATGCTGATGAAATGATTAATGCCTTATCCCGTTTTATCGCTGTTCGTGCGAAACCATCCGAAATCTGGAGTGACAACGGAAGCAACTACGTCCGTGCGAACAAGGAGCTTCGAAAGTGTCTTCGAGAATTGGACGCGGAAAAGGTGGCTACAGCCATGAGTTGTAAGGGAATCGATTGGCACTTTAATCCTCCGGTAGCTCCTCACATGAAAGGGAGCTGGGAGAGCTTGATTGGAAGTACAAAAAGGATTCTGGAGGGTTTCTTGAAGACTAAGGCCCCACGGGAAAGCTATATGAGGACGCTTTTTTGTGAAGTAGCAGAAATCATGAACAGCCGACCTCTGACCTACGTGTCACCTCATCCTGATGATCCAGAATGTCTTACTCCCAACCACTTCCTGAAAATGATGTGTTTAGACGGCCCTGCCTTACCGGGAGAATACGATGTACATGACACTTACCGAAAAGGATGGCGCTACATTCAGTATCTGGCTGATGGATTTTGGAAGAAATGGACTGTGGAGTATTTGCCGTCACTCATCAAACGAGAAAAGTGGCACACACCAACTACACGACTTAAAGAAAAAGATATAGTCCTAGTCATTGATGATCAAATCAAACGAAGCGTTTGGAAGAAAGGTGTTATTGTTGCTACCTATCCGTCCAAAAACGGACAGGTTCGTATCGTGGACGTTAAAGTAGCAGTAGTAGACCCGAGAAAATTAGAAAAAGTCACCTACACCTTGTACCGCCGACTAACAGTGAAAGTTATACCACTTGGCCTCAGTGTTAATAGTGTGACTGACGTCCCAGGGAGGGAGAATGTCAATGTGGCCTAAGAGAACAATGATTGTGGTCATGATTTTATTTTAAATTAATAGTTTTAGAATAATCTAGTGTGGGTAGAAGAGAAGTGTCAGAACAAAATAAAAATTGTAATTGTAAAATTGAATTTGTAAGTTGAGCTGTATATGAATCGAATTCTGTGACGAATTAAAGCTGTGGAAAACACAAAGAGGTTGTTTATGGTCATCTGTTAGTACTGTGCTAATAGAATTTGAAGGTTGCCTGTTTGTGCCTTTTCGATTGCTAAAAGCCTGAGCCAGGTGTGAAAGGCAATAGTGGCAAGCGGTCGAAAAACGCTTTTGTCAATTGAACTGAGCTATCGAAGTTTGAAACGAAAACAGGACCCTAATGCTCCTAATGCAGCAAGTATGGGAACAAGCGGTAATATACCTCCTCTCTTGGGAACAGGTACTACTCTAGACCAAAGCCGGCGTTTCCATCGCGATTTAGAACGAAGAGCGCCTCCATACCGGACAGGGACGCTCCTCCCAATACGTTTAGACCTAGTTTGCTTTCGCTTCCGAGATACTCCCGTACCAAGTTTCGCCTGCATAATACCGGCAATAGGTAGTGCACGCCTTGGTTTCCGGGGGACTCCCATACCAGCAATGGATTCTGTACGCTTCCGTTTCCGGGAGACTCCCATGCCGAGTTTGGTTTTTCCTTTCATAATCCCCGAAACAGCAAGGGCTACAGCTCTTTCCCCAAGAGTAGAGTATTTTTCTTTAACACGTTCCCAGGATTTTTGTGCAAGAACCTTATCCGCAGCGTGACGTTTCGAAAGATTGCTAGATTGTGAGTATGCGATGTCGTGTTTGCAGGCCTCGTCCAGAGGATTCTTTCCTCGATCGCCTCGAGAAAGCCGCTTGTTTAGGCGGGTACCCGGTCTGCAAAATTTGTAACCTGGTATATGTAATTCGAAGGGCAACTTATCAATAAGGGTATTCAACAAACTGCGACATTTCCGTGTGACGGTTTGACGACGACTACGAGTTTTACGCCTAGCACAACTCATCTTAAACAAACGCTCGTCGAAGAGCGACTGACGGTGTGAAGTGCAAAGGAGTAGATATATATATACTCTCTGCAACACGGTGGGAAGTCAGTTTCTCCCAGTCCGAAAACAATGGAAAACGTCAAAATTGTAAAACAAAAATATTTGTTGCCTGTAGTAAATCATACAGTAAATTCCATTACAGAGGGATACAGACGGAACAGTGCTTTACTGGGTAGTGGATGTAAAAGGGGTTTGATCGTGGGTCGATCCGGCAGTGGGAAAACGAATGTGATGATCAGTTTATTAGAGCACCCCAATGGATTGCGCTTCAAAAACGTTTATTTATATTCCAAAACTCTTAATCAACCTAAATATAATTACCTGAGGACACTGTTGGAGCCACTGAAACAAATTGGATTCTTCGAATACTGCGACGGTTGTGAAGTTATCAAGCCACATGAAGCGAAAGAAAATTCTGTTATGGTGTTTGACGACGTAGCGTGCAATACTCAAAGCATAATTAGAGATTATTTTAGTTTCGGGCGTCATCGAAGCATAGATTGTTTTTTCCTTTGTCAGACTTACTCATCAATCCCAAAACAACTCGTACGAGATAATGCAAAGATCATAATCATATTCCGACAAGACTACACCAATCTTAAACACATTTACGATGATCATGTAAACACAGACATGTCATTCGACAAGTTTAAAAACTTGTGTTCGTACTGTTGGATCAACGATCATGGATTTTTGGTTCTCGACAAAGAAAGCGAAATCAACGCCGGTCGTTATAAAAAAGGGTTCGACAGTTATTTCACTATATAGGCATGTGCCACTGGTGTAGAATTAGTAGTCTATGAATAACGAGCGTAATAGCAACATGGACAAACGGTTAGTAATCGATCTTATTAAAGCTAGAAAGGCTGTCAGGCAGAAATATGAAACTTTAAAAGCAGATATCGCCGAATCGCGGACGGCTCTTGCCGAACAATTTAAACCAATTTCCCAACCACTCACGGAATTGCTAACATCCATCAAGCAAGAAGGTGGTCCAACAATACAGAAAGAAGGTGCAGTAGGACCCATGCTGAAAACCATCAAACGGAGAGTGTCCACACCGTCTTTTCTACCCCGCCCGAGAAATGGCAACCCCCGACATTGCCATTCCCGGACCGTTCACTTCCGCGTTGGTAACATCCACGCCTAGGTTTCTTGATAGAGAGGTATTATATGAGAGTCTACCGGATGAGGAGCAACAGGTGGAAGCTGAAGAAGAGGCGGCAATTGAAAGTTCTGTAGCAGAGGCTAGGAAAACCGTGCAACAAATGATGGAACCGGAAGTTCTAAGAGAATACATGGAACAGTTCTCAGGGTTAGCTAGAAAATATATCGAGGGAATGATACGAGATACAGAGAGCAAATACGATCTCCACTATGGAGGTCGATGGGACATAGACACTGATAAGTTTTCAATTGGGAATAAGCAGCTTACCTTTGAGAGCCAGAACATGGTTATTACAGACCACGGAAATAGAATAGTATACAAAGGCACTCATGGCTTTTACGAATTAATGTTCTTAAAGAAACCGATGACTTATACAACCAAAGACTTTGACAATTACCATGACATAGTGAACCGGTCCGCCGCAAATCGTAAGAACTACGATCCAACCCAAGGGATAAGCGGCAACGCCGGCGCGAAATATATAAAAGTAGTACACCCCCTGGCTACATCCTCCGGCACTAGACAACCTACTAGAGCCGCATCGAGGGTGCAGCGTACCGGTAGGGGATTATTAACAGTAATCAATAAAAAAGTGGAATTTGTTCCTTCGAAAGATCCAAATTCATTAGTGGATCGTCTGCGCATATTACTAGCCTCTCAGGTAGCGGGGCACACCGGCCATTCCAACGAAATCGTAAGCATCACCCAAGCTCTACGAGATACAAAAATAGTTTACTAAGGCGAGTACAAAAGTGGGGTGCCTATTGAATTACGATCAGAAGGTGTTAGACGATAGAGTAATGTCTATCGACAAATTTGGACGCCACTACCATAGCACACGCTATGCTCCTCATCCCAAACATATCTTTATGAAAGTATATATATTGTTATGATACATGATGCAGGAAATTAAAGCATATGAAAGAAATACTTAAAATGACCTAATAAAGTTGGACAGTTATAATAATTGAATCTTGATGGGTATAAAGTTTTGAACATAAATAATGAAACTAAAAGATACAAGGGTTCTTTTTCATTGTGAATCATTTAATATTGTTATATTTATTGGAATGGATTAAACTTAATGGTTGTATTTAATATTTATAAAAATAAACCAAGGTAACATTTACAAATGTATTTGTTAAGAAAATTCTGTATATAGCATTATTTAGAAAAAAATAGGAAGTGTGCATTAAGAATTGTTTCTAATAGATATAAAAAGTTTGTTTAAAAACAGTTACAAAAAACAACTCAAGAAAGCATGTATGTAATTTGGCTATAATAATTTTGGTATAATAAAAAATAGAATCTCTGCCTTAATTTGTCTAATTTTGGTGATAACAAATTGAATAAAGGCTGAAAACAAATCTACGAGGTAAAATAAAGTGAAATATTTAAAATGGAAAAGATATTGTGACATCAAGTGTTAGAAGAGAAGCTACAGATACAGTTAATTGGATATAGAATACAGGACATTATACTAGTTGAGGGGATTTGGATTTATTCATACGTACAAGATATTAGAAGAGGTATTTTACAATTTATTATTTTGATTTGGGTGTTCTGTAGACATTGCTTGAGACATCAGTTTATCTGAAAAAAGGGGAACAAAGTTACAATTGGAATTTATAAAAAGATAGAAACTTACCAGGACTTGGATCGTGTGACGGTGACATCCAGAAGAAGCCGTTGCATCCGACAGGAACAGTGACATCCAGGAGTAACCAGGACAGGATTTTGGAACCAAGGGAGTTGATTTGACCGGACGGAGCCAGAAGGAGGTTACCAGGAGGTAGATCGTATGACGGTGACATCCAGGAGGAGCTAGGACTGGAATTAGGGATCTGAGCAGTTGGTTTGACAGGTCAAGAGTAGTTGAAAGGAGTCACGGACCATAAAAGGGGTTGCTGTTGGTGAATTGGACATTGAGTGCTGCAGTCTATCGATGACAGGATCCAGTAGTGATTGGTGTTTGCAGTGAAAGCATGAGCAGCTAAAGGTTTGTTAAGATAAGTTGAAAAAGCATTTTGAATAACTGTCAATTTTGAAAGTGATAACATAAAGTTTAGTTAGTACTTACATAGGTGATTTGAATAGTAGTAAATGTTAATGTGAGATACAGTTGTCAGTTTACCTGGTTTGATTAATTTTCAAAGTCAAGTTTGACGTTAAGTATCATTGATAGCAAACTAGATTTTGATGAACCCACCCTGAAAATAAGATCTCTCGATTTAAAAGCAGTTATCATTTGATACTTAAGACATTACATGAATTAAGGCATAGTTTACTTGGTGAGCTATTGCATTAAAATAATGACGCGACAACGTGGGGCTTGATAAAAGGCAGATATCAATTGTAATATTTGAATATTATAGTAAAATAATGGTGTCTGAACGTAGAGAAAAAGTAAAAATAGAATAAACCACGTTGAGCAACATATAAATAAGGTCGCTCAAACGAGGGGTAAAGTGTGATTATTAGTCAGTTTGTTTATAACATAATTAATTAATTAATTGCGACATAAGTGTCAGGATATTTAAAATAAAAATAAATAGATTTAATTTGTAACTGATAAACCAAGTTTATGGTTAATTTGTTATTAACAAGTATGAATTAATCCTGTTTCTTAATTTACAAAAACAGGATAGAACTAAAACAATCATAATTTAAAGAACGTATCATAATTGAATTCTTTTGAGAAAAATAGAGTAACAATCAAAGAGAATAACGAAAGTATTTTATAAAGGTTTAAATTGGTCAACTAAATATAGAGATGTACAATTCAATATAAAGGTTGGAAATTAAAGATAGGTACATTTAGAAAATTTTAAAATAAAATATGGCTGATAAAAGAACTACAAGAAAAAGCAAGAAGATTGAAGAGGAAAAAGACGTAGAACAAGAAGAAATGGAAGTAGTAGTGAGTAGTCCGGAAGGTGAATTGGAGGAAATGCAGCAAGGTGATCAGGTAAGGATACATGAGGAATTAACAGGAAAACAAGATGATCTTAAACAGTTAATGGTAATGATGCAACAAATGGAGAGCAAGGCAGAGGAAAGGGAAAGCAATTCAAAGAAGAAGGCAGAGGAAACAGAGAAGAATGCAGCAGAGTTGGGAAATAGGTTGCAAGCAGCAATAGAAAAAACTGCGGAGGAAAGGGAAGGTAGGTTGCAAGCAGCAATAGAAAAAACTGCGGAGGAAAGTAAGAAGAATGCTGAAGAGTTGAAAAAGGATTTACAGAATTTAGAGAGGAAGACAGAGAAAAGTAAGAGAGATCTGCAACAGTCAATTGAACAAAAGGCTGAGGAAACTAAGAAGGATGCGGAGGAAAGAGAAAGACGATTACAAGAGTTAATTAAGAAGGATGCTGAGGAAAGGGAAGGTAGTTTAAGAGATGCAATTCAGAAGACTGCAGAGAAAGTCCATGAACAAAAAGACCAGGCAAAAAGAATGGAAGAATCAATAAATGAGTTAAAGGAAGAATTTAATAAAGTATAAATCCAGAATAAGCAAGAATTGCAAGCACAAATAAATAAGATTAGTGATACATTAGAAAGTTCTAAAGAAGAACTTAAGAATGAGATGAGAGAAGAAAGACAGGAGGATCACAAACAACTAAAGGAAAATTTAACAAGAATCATGGACTATAAGTTAGTAAAGAGTAACGAAGAGGTAGATGGAAAACTAAAGGACATACAAAGTAAAAATAAAGATGTGCATAAACAAATACAATTGATTGATGATAAGGTAGATAAAAATTGAACTGAGATGCAAAAAGAAATTAATGTCAGTGTAACCAGAGTTAATGTGTTAGATGCAAATCATTCGACAAAACTCAAAGAAATGGAAGATAAATTAAAAAGGATACAAGATGGGACGGAAATGTTTAGCAGTAATCAGAGAAGGCATTATATTGGTATACAAACAGAAATGTTGCCTGTATTTGAAGAAAAACCTGGGGAACAACCCATGAGTTATATTGTAAAATTAGACGATATTATGAACTCAACACAGGATGAAAATAAGAGATTGCAAGTAATTTACATGACATTAAAAAGTAATGCAGATACGTGGCACAGTATTGTCAAATCGAAATACAACAACATTATAATGAATTTAGAAAATTATTCATAGAGCAATACTGGAGTAATGCACATCAAGCTCGAGTGAGAACGCAGCTAACAACTGGTAGATACTGGGAGAAAGGTGGTAGCACACGTGAAATATACATCATACAGAAATATAATAAAGCTCAACATTTAACGCCAACGTTAGCTGAAGAAGAGATCATTCAACATTTGTCCAGACATTTGGAAAGTGAAATCGCGAAAGCAGTAGCTGTACAGAACATTAAAACATTAAAGGATTTCTTAGAAATAGTCAGAAAATATGATATGGCCATTCGAAATAATAATAGGGAAGATAACAGAAGAGAAAATCTGAATTTTCTAAATTACAGTAAAAAAAATATATGAGGAAACATATCAAAATAAATTTAATTTCGGCAGAAGTAACTTTAATAATTATAGAACAGGTGAAAAGAATTTTAATAATAATTATAATAGAACCTTAGATAGATGGAGGAATAACCAATATAACCGGAATAATAATGAAGGAAACTACCAGAATAGGAATGATTCTAATTACAATGATCGAAAAAGATATTGTGAAATGATTGATGAGAGAAACAATGAAAAGTTAAGACAGGAAGAAAATAAGAGCAAATACCCTCAAAGACAATATGTTAATACATTATTTAGGAATGTATACGATAGAGGGAAACAGAGGCAAGAAAATCCAATTGAAGAAGCTGAGGGTTTGGAAGATTCCTCAGAAGATAAAAAAAAACTTCAATTTTAAATAGTTTAAAGAAGAACCTCACCTATTTTAACAATAGTTATGAAAATAATGGAGAATTTTTACTGGAAGAGGAGGAAGAAGTAGAACAGATTTCAAAGTTACCATTTTTAAAAGTTAATTTAAATAATATTGAATATTTAGCTTTGATAGATAGTGGAGCTATGGCTTCCTTAATAAATGAGAAGGTAATTTTAGATAATTTAGATGTCTTATACAAGAATATTATAAAAGTGAATAAAATAGATTTGCTATCTGCTACTAAAAGAAAAATATCAACAACAAACAGAATGTTAAATATTAAAATAATTATTGATCAATGGGAAGGTGTTGTTAGGTTGTTTAGTGTTAAAGGGCTTACTGTGGACATGGTGTTAGGAATTGATATCATTCAGCAACTGGAAATAAATATTGATGGAGCACAAAGATGTATTCATTTGAAGGGGTTAATTAAATCTTGGATCTGTACCAGTAGAGTCAGCCAAGAAGATTAGTGTTGCCAATTAGAGGAAATTGAAGACGCAATGAAATATAAAGGTGGTATAATTATTAATAATAATATAATAGATGTTTGATTCACACAGATGCGTGCATCAAAACCTTTTTGATTATAATTAATCACGTAATTCAAGTCATAACTGTTTTATCTCATTCAAAGGTCGTGGTAAAGCCAAATTTGCATCTTGCCGTATTTGTTTGCCTCTGTTAATGTTGGAAAGGAATTTGTAAGCTTCCCTTAATGGCTTTAAAGCGGATGGATACATTTTCTACTAGAACTTAAGCCGACTTAACATATTTGGGAATCATGGGTTTATGGATTTCGTTCAATTGCCTCATTGAGAGAGCTTAGCATTAAGGTTTCTTAGAATAAGCATTTTTCCTAAATAACGTGCGATGCTCCGATTGGCTACGCAGGATCGCCTCAGCCAATAGTGTTTGAGCTTGCCCCTCCTTGAATTGGCGAGTTCGTCTCGCTGTAAATTCAGAGTTAGTTAGATTCAGAGCCTCGAGGAAGCAAGTTCAGCTATGCTTTGTGCTAGTTTGCGTTTCGGTCTAACTCCCTGGTAAAGTCGTTTCCAGGTTATTTTGTGTTACGGTTACGCGCAATTCGCTATTTTCGCGTGGCCAATCCAAGCGTGTCACAACAGTTGAAGCTTTTGTAAAAAACCATCGGTCCATCAGTGACGTTTGTAATCGTTGTTACTCAATATACTCGTGTTTGTTAAGTCTTGTTTTACTCCAACAACTAACTGAACCCAAGTTAGGGTTATTAAGTGGCAGTTCCCGGCAATCCCATTGAACCGGAACTCGCAGTGGATTAATTGGGGGCCCCATTCGTGGAAGCCTCTTATCAAGTTAATCGTACAAAAAACAATAGATGATATAGAAAATAAATATGATAATAAGGGATTATTGCTGAATGAATTAAAAATAGGTGAAAAGAATAAACAATTTGCAAGCCAAATATTAGAAATCATTTATAAGAATAAAGAGATTATTAATGAAAAAGTAGGACAAGCTCAGAAATATATTCATACGTTACAGGTTGACGAATCAAAAAGTTTTAATAGCAAATCTTATCCTATACCATATAAATTAAGAGGACAGGTGAGGAAGGAAATACAAAAGATGGTAACAGATGGAGTAATAGAAGCTTCAAAAAGTAATTTTATTAATCCTTTAGTGGTAGTTAAGAAACGTGACGGTTCTCTTCGATTATGTTTGGATGCGCTCAGAATTAATCAAATAACTAAGCCACAATACGAATCTCCACAAACTATAGATGGATTATTAAGTAGAATTTGGGATAAGAAGATTCTTACAAAGTTAGATCTGAAAAATTCATTTTGGCTTATTCCATTACATGAAGAATCAAGAAACTATACTGGTTTTAGTATTGACGGGGAAATTTTTCAATTCAGAGTGGTACTATTTGGGCTTTCAACTTCTTGTGCAGCGCTGGTAAGAGCAATGCAGAAGATATTAAACCAGTTTGACAACTTTTGTGTGCATTACGTTGATGATATCTTATTGTTTTCTGAAAACGAACAACAACATTTAAAACACTTAGCAATTATAATTGAAACATTAAATAAAAATGGATTAAAATTGAATATACCAAAATGTGAATTTATGCAGGATAAAGTAACATATTTGGGATACGAGATAAGTAAAAATGGAGTAACCATAAATGAGAAACGTCTTGAGGAAATTAAGAATTTACCTCGTTCATCGAATTTAAAAAAAATTAAGAGGATTATTAGGTGTTTTTAATTATTATAAAAGATTCATAAGTAACTACTCAGAGTTGACGTTATCTTTAGTACAATTATTAAGAAACGATGTTAAATTGTCATGAAATGAAGAAATGGAAAAAGCATTGAATACCATCAAACAGAGGTTTCATGAAGGATTATTATTGAAATATCCTAATTTTAAAGAAAAGTTTATTCTTCGTACGGACGCATCTGATCAAGCAATTGCAGCAGAATTAATACAAATACAAGATAGGATAGAAGTACCAATATGTTTTATTTCAAGAATATTAAAAGGATATGAAATTAGATATACCATAGCTGAGAAAGAAATGTTGGCAATCATATTTAATAATAATAATAATAATAATAAATGACTTTATTTTCTCATATAGTAGTAACTACAAGAAAAAAGGCGAAGTTCAACATATGTTGCTCTTCCACTTAACCTAACAAAATATAAAGACTAAAATAATAATAATAATAGCGTTCTATGCGCAAATGTATACAATCTGTACAGTGCATACCAATGCATATCCGAAGCACCCAAATATTTAGCCGAATTGTAAATGTAGTATAGAGACCTAGTGTATAAATTCCATGCTATGACTGCGTAGTAAATAATATTTTTTTGTAGCGTTTTTTAAATATATCGGTATTTAATGTCTTGTATATAGATGGTACTGAATTGTAAATGTTGCCGATTTGGTATCTAAAAGAAGATTTAAGGTTTTCAGTATTGTGCATGGGAGTTGTTAACAGACCCCTGGAGCGAACATTTACATTGTGAACATCCGATCTATACGTTATCTTTCTACACAAATATTTAGGACATTTTTCCGTAATAATTTTGTGAAATGTGACCGCAGAGTGAAGAGTAAATCTATTTTGAATATTCAACCAACCAGCATCTCTCAGTTTATGAGATATTGGCATGTATTTACGAATACCATAAATGAACCGTAGACAAGAATTTTGAACACGTTGTAACCTTTTTTTATCCATAACCTTTAAGCACGGGCCATAAACTACATTGCAAAAATTTAAATGCGATAGCACAAGTGCTTCACACAGGATAATTTTAGCTTCAACGGTTAGTTCATTTCTATGTGGAAATAGCATTTTTAAATTTAAAAATCCAGCTTTGATAACTTTTGACACTTGTTGTGAAAAACGTAGCTCAGCATCAATTGTCAAACCCAAGTTGTTAACTGCAGTGACTAGGTCAACTGATTCGTTATTAATTAAAATGGAGATGTCTGGTGATACAGCTTGTCTTAAGTTTTTAGCTCCAAATACAATGGCTTGCGTTTTCGAAGCATTGATGATTAAACAATGCTTAGAAGACTCTTGTACTAAATTACAAATGTCCTCATTTAATTGTCTGCATGCCAATCCTACATCTTCCGGTTTAAAAGACAAGTAAATCTGGGTATCATCAGCATACTGATGACAGCTACAGTACTTTAAAACTCTATTTAATTTTAATGTGTATATTGTGTATAACAAGGGTCCCAATATGGATCCCTGAGGTACACCCGATTTTACATCCATAGGCGTGGAAATTTGATCATATAATTTAACAGATTGTGTTCTATTATTAAGATAACTTTCAAAAAACTTTAGAGGCGTCGACTCAAATCCAATGTATTTTAAAATAGATAACAGTATTTTATGACTTAACGTGTCGAACGCTTTGCTGTAGTCCAAGAGTACAAGAAGGGTTAATTTATGTTGATCAGTGTTAACAATTATGTCATCAGTAATATTCAATAATGCAGTACAGCAGCTGTGACCAGGTCGGAACCCAGACTGTGTGACAGGTAATATGCTAAATTCATTAATATAGTTTCGTACTTGCTCACCTATCACTTTCTCCAGAACCTTCGAAAGCACAGGCAGAATACTAATAGGTCGAAGGTGTTTAAAATCCTCAGGCATTTTATTTTTAGGCACAGGCGTGACTAAAGCATTTTTCCATACTTCAGGAAAAACACCCTCCTGTAGACAACAATTTATGATATGACAAATATAACGCAATAGATAAGGCAAGCATAACTTAAGTATGTATATGTTTAAACCGTCAGATCCAGCAGCGTTAGTTTTAATTGTGTTCATAACATTTAAAATTTTAGCTTCATCGACATCTTTAAAATTGAAACGACCTTCACAAAGTGTGTTATTATTATAAAATTCTAAAATGTCGATATTATTAACATTGGATTTTGGAATAGAATTAAGAAAATATTCATTAATTTTATCAGGATCTCTAAGAGTCAAAGGGATATCAGGTTTGAGTTTTGAATATACTTTGCAAGTGCTTAATTTTTTCCAAAAATGTTTGATGTCCCCCTTCTGTACTTCATACTGAAGATATGCCCTTTTTTCATTTTTAACAGCTAAATTTGTGTAATTACGCAATTGCTTGTAATAATCCCATTGAGCTATTGTCCTGCATTTTTTATATTTTTTAAATGCTTTATCCCTTAATGAGATAAGCAATTTTATATTATCAGTCATCCAAGGGGATGGGCGTTTTGAAAAAACGGATGTAACTAAAGGAGCATGTTTATCCATAAGTGCATTAATACTATTCGTAACATAGGTTACCTTATCATTTACATCGTTCATATAAAAAATGGAATGCATGGGGATAGACTCCAACTCCATAGTAAAAGCCCCGGCATCGAAGTTCCTGAAGCAGCGATACGTCCTCGAACGAGCCGTCGGTGTTATACTCTCCACACTTAACTGACAGTGTACCACAGCATGATCAGAAAAATTTAAATCAGCTGTCCCAGACTCCACAACCAACCTAGGATCAGACAATATAATTAAATCCAATAGAGATGTGAGCCGCGTTGGTTCCTTTATAATTTGCGTTAAATTATAACCCTCAAGCAAAGCTTCAAACTGAACGACTTTAGAATCATTAATATCGAATAAATTTAGATTAAAATCACCACCACAAACTATCTCACAAAATTCAGGGACTACAAAAGATAGCGTACTATCAAACGTATTTATAAATGCATCATAGTCACTACCAGGCGGCCTATAAACAACTCCAATTGCATATTGTTTTTTGTCGATATTAACCTTGACCCATAATTGCTCAATCTCATTGGAAGTATTAATAACAACTGCATTAAATTTTTCTGCTACATATAAAGCTACTCCACCACCCCTTGTTGTCCTATCTTTACGAAACAATTTATAATTAGGTATGTTTAAATTTTCATCAGGAATATTGGAATTTAACCAGGTCTCACTAATAGCAAGTACATCAAAATACATAATATTTGCGTATTCTCTTGCGCGATTTAATTTAGACACCAGCGAACATGCATTAATATGCACAAACTTAAAATTATTAATTTTCATAATAAATTAGCTTTTCCTAAAATAAACAGAAGTTAAATAAAAACGTTGTACTAAATAAAAGTCAAGTTATACTTGAAAAAATAACTAAATTATCAGAAATAATGACAAAAATATTAGTCGTCTAAGAATCACTGAGCCAATTATATCAGCCAGTCCGTTGGACTCAACAATTTAACATATGAAAATAGAACAAATTCCAAAGCAGAATCACCTATAAGTACAAACAATTAATTAAATTAGATTTAAATAACACTACCTAATATAACCAGTGATCGAAGAAAACAACAACAATTTTCAAGATATGATGTTTGCAATATAAGCAACTAAAACAGAACACATCAAGCTGTGTTTATAAAACAAAATATCATACTTATAACGGGGTTCCGCGAAGGGAAAATAAATAGCATATCGGACAAAGCACAAAAACCATATTTACGTAATAATAATTCCTACGAATTTTTAAAATATCGGTTGTAATTTCTTAATACCATCAATTTCCTTGATAAACACTTCTCCATCTCTGGACCATACTGAGTTTTTCCCATATTTCGTTTTTGCGTCCATATACAATTTATACCTGTGCTTGGTCATATCTTCCTGAACATAAATGCGAGTACCCTTCAGCTTGGTTCTAGAAGATAACACTAAATGTCGAGTTTTATATGAAATAAATTTTATTATCACAACACGTGGTTTTGTTGCTCCTTCCGATGTTTTGCTTAAAGTTGCACCCAATCTGTGACATCTATCAATCATATCTTCATTTACTGTAAGACCCATGTGCGTGTTAATTAGGACCAACATTTTTTCCACGAGATTTTCATGCTCAGATTCTTCTACGCCAAACACCCGCAAACATGACCTCCGCGAATATTGCTCCATCCTATCTACACTTGCTTCCATACGTTTTATTTTATTGGATAACTTATCATTTTCTTCTTTTACCGCCTTGATCTGTTTTTCCATATCTGCTATGCTATCCGCAATTGCCGTTAACACTGAATTGGTAACTATTGCTGTTAGCCGGTCTTTAAACAGTTTATCATCTAGCATCTCCGTAATTTTTTTACTCACAACGGCTTGTAGTTCATCTGCGTCTAGTCGAGTTAAAGGCATGTTGCACAAATATTAATAACGCACTTTTGTGAAAGAGAATTTGTCGTAAACAGAGTCTCAACGGAGCGGCCCAAACAAGCGTCAGTGCGCGACGAACGACATGAACAGAATTTGCAATTAATAAACTAAAATTGTATATAACAGGGATCAAATTTGATATTGAAACGGATAATTCAGCAATTTCGTTTTTGAAAAATAAAACTTTTCATAATGACAGGTTATATAGATGGGCATTGTATTTACAACAATATCAATTTGATATTAAACATGTAACATATCGTTTATTTGATAGTTTAGGGTAGATTCGTTTTCTACCTGATGCTGTTAGCGATTAAATGAAAAACACACAAATTCAACAAACAATTTATTAATATTTTAAAAACCCCACTTAAACTATGTAGCTTTCAAGCAGACCTAGATTTTTACACCTTCCAGCAGTGCCAATGGCGTCCTGCAGGCAATGAGATTCGAGAATCCTCCCTCGAATTCCTCAGGACCCTGGTGTGGGCGAACGGAACCTCCTCGGCGGGTAGATGACTACTATTTTTCAGGTGTGTGCCAGGGTAGCTTCCCCGGCAATGGCAAAGACACAATTTATTTATTTTCGAAGCACTTTGGTTTCTTATACGCACAGCACGTCAATTCACAATATTTTTCAATATTCTCCAACTAGGTACCGGCCTTGAGACGGGCCGCTACCTTCTTGCCTTCGAGGGCTTCGACCACCTCTTTTATCCGTTGTGCCCTTTCTGCCCCTACCACTACAGCTGTGGAAAACTTCACAACATCAAACGGTGGCATGCTTGCCTGCTACACACCCCCCCCTTGACTAATGTATCGCTACTACATATGTACGAGTCCATTAGTCAGCAAACAATTCTTAATATTTAAGTTATTGTTATTAATAATTACATATATCTAAATTATCCTAACTATATACAACACCAAACTATGCTTAATTAGCAGATACATATGGTTTTAAACTAATTACATTGTATGTTCCTTTACACTTATTGTCTAAGGTACTAATCTCATACGCATTATTGCCCAAATTGGTTTTAATTTTATAAGGCCCTTCATACAAGAGAAAGAATTTCTTTGTTTCTTTACTTATAAAATTTGAAATATTTTGAGATCTTAACAACACAAGATCTCCTTGACCAAATCTATTCAACTGATTTTTGTATTTTACATCATGTCGCCTTTTTCTACGACTGGCTCGCTGTTCCAACCTTTCATTTGCAAGATACATGCGTTGTTCCATTGTGGTAGTAAGTAGATGGGCAGTGCCAGTACGGGATCACTTTAAGCATAGGGAAACCCAAAACATAACCTCACTTCTGAACTGGATGGCATGTCCATCCGAAGCATGACGTAATCACCCCTTAGAGAGCAAGTTAAGGTGACTGAAACAGTTTATGGCACTGCTATGGCACCGCTATGGCACTGCTATTGGGCCACTATAGCACTGCTATGGCACTGCTATGGCACTGCTATGATACCTATCTGACATATATATTAGGTTGATACTATATCTGTCAGATTGGTACCATAGCAGTGCCATAGCAGTGCCATAGCGGCCCAATAGCAGTGCCATAGCGGTGCCATAGCAGTGCCATAAACTGTTTCAGTCACCTTAACTTGCTCTCTAAGGGGTGATTACGTCATGCTTCGGATGGACATGCCATCCAGTTCAGAAGTGAGGTTATGTTTTGGGTTTCCCTATGCTTAAAGTGATCCCGTACTGGCACTGCCCATCTACTGTAGTAAAAGTTTGAGATTCGGGAAACTTTAATAAATTTGCCAACTTATCTTTTGGTTTCTCCCGATACATGAGTTCATAAGGAACCATGCCATGACTTTCATGCGTTATCATATTTAGCCAAGAATTTATATTATCGAGGGTGTCATACCAAGAAGCATGTTTTTGATGGCAATATGTTCGCATAATCCGACCTATCTCTCTCATGACTCGTTCACTGGGATTACTTTGTGGGTGTCTAATGGATGAATAAGTGACCTGAATATTATTCTCAGCAAGTGAATCACTCCACAATTTTGATGTAAATTGGGTGCCGTGATCGGATAAAATTCGAACAGGTTTAACGACAGTAGCGCACCAATCCCCCAATAGCTTTTTAAGTGCTCCTTTGGTAGTAGCTGAACGTAATGGATACAGCCGAACAAATTTGGTGAAATTGTCTAGGATAACAAAAATCCAATTCATTCCAAATTTTGAGGCAGGCAGTGGGCAGTAAATTTCTACACATACTAATTTCCCTGGCTCGTTTGATAGCACATGCTCCATAGGGCCGCGCGTAACTGCATTTGGTACTTTCGCTTTTTGGCAAATGTCGCAGCTCGATAAACGAACGCATATTTTTCGCCTCATATTACACCAAACGAAATTTTCGTAGATGAGTTTATATGTTTTTTCTGCACCAAAATGGCCATATTGTGTGTGGAAATGATCGATTAACCTATCAATAAGAATTGTTGGAATGACCAACTTCCAAGAATTATTTTCCCCATCACCTTTTTTAAACAGCATGTTACCCGATATTCTATAGCTAGCTAACCGTTTGTAATTACTCTCTCCTTCTGTAGCTTGCTGTATTTCTAAAATAATTTTCTTAATGTTATCGTCCGTATTCTGAAGTTGTGCAATGCGTTTAAAATCGCTTTTCAACGAATTATCTATAGCATATTTTAATTTTTCCATCAGGATTCCATCGTTCTCTTCCCCGTCATTTATAGAACCTACAGGGTACCTACTTAAAACATCCGCGCCTACATTATCTTTTCCCTTACAGTGCTCTATTTTTGCATTATATTCCTGCATGTACAAAATCCATCGCGACAATCTACCTGACAACAACCGACATTTGTTCAAAAATGTTAATGATTGGTGATCGCTTTTTATTGTCAGATTTGCACCTAAAACATAAACTCGAAATTTCTGTAGCGCATAGATCACTGCTAACGCTTCACGTTCAGTAACTGTATAACGGCGTTCGCTAGCTGTTAAGAGCCTGCTTGCAAAAGCTATTATGCGTTTATCATTATTATTAATTTTTACAATTCTGCTGCTATACCAATATCAGAGCTATCAGTCTGAATATAAAACGGTTCACCTAAATTAGATTGACTAAGCATCACCGTATTAGCAAAACTGAACTTAATGTTATCGAATGAGTTTTGCTGATTTTCTGCCCATTTCCATTTTACCCCCTTTTTCAATAAGTACGTTAACTCATTTGTGTTTTCCGCATACCCTGGAATAAACCTTCGGTAATAATTACATAATCCTAAGAATGCCTGCAATTGTTTAATTGTTTTTGGCTGAGGATACTCGGTAATAGCTCTTACCTTTTCAGGATCGGTGCTTATACCTTCAGGTGTTAAAATATGACCGAGAAATGGTACTTGTTCTCTACAAAAAAGGCATTTGGAAAGCTTTAATTTCACATTTGCACTGTGCAATCTTTCAAATGCCCGATTAAATGTCTTATATGCTCATTAAAATCGGATGAACCTATAATGACGTCATCAACATAATATCCAGTAAATGTCAATAAATCCGACCCCAATACTTCTCCGATAACCCGTTGTGCAAAAACGCGGTGTATGGTCTAGAACTCTCCAATAACTTTATCTGCCAAAAGCCAGTGGTTAGATCCATTGTTGATATAAACTTCGCTTGGCCAAATTTATCAAAAATATCTTCTGGGCTACTAGGGCACTCCCGGTCGGGCAACATTTGTGCATTTAGAAAACGAGCATCTAAACATAATCTAACCGAATTATCTTTTTTCTTCACAACTACAATGGGATTAGCATATGCACTATTACTACGTTCTATAATTCCCCAAGCTAACATGCGTTTTATTTCCTCGTCAACTTTTTCACGAAATGCATAAGGTATCGGATAAGAACGATGAATGAACGGTTCTTTATTTTTCATGACTATTTTATGTTCATAACCCAACACACATCCTGGCTTATCGGAAAAAATATGCTGATATTTAATTAGTAGTGAATACAGTTCATCTCGTTGGTGCTCTGTTATTTGCTTAACCGAGTTCACCATTTCTTTAATTTGATTTATTTTCTCCCCCGTAGTTTCTTGTGTACCCTGATTATCAACAATTTCTATGTCAAGGTCAACTATATTTAATTTAATAGATTCTTCCATTATTGTGTTACTAACTAATAAACAATTTCCTACCTTTCTATTATTCTCTCTTATCCAACTAAGGGTTCCTGCTTCTAAATTTAACGTAACCTGATTCCTCTGCATCCAATCTATTCCAATAATTATTGGCCTAACTAATTTTTTAATTACTAAGGTAGGAATTTCAAAAATGTCATCTTTAATTTTTATGGTTAACCAAACCTGCCTGGTAACTCGCTGACTTCGAGTACCTGTAGCACCTGTAACTGAAACGCCTGTTACTGGAAGCACCGGAATAATAATATTATGCTTTAATAAATCCCAAAATTCCTCTGAAATTCCCGTTACTTCGCTACCTGTATCGACTAGCGCATTTATTGCACGTCCTTCCACCAAAATAGAAATTTCTGGAGATTTAAAACGATCTACTTCTCCTGTTTTTGATTGATTTTCCTCTAATAATGTTTTGCGCCAATCTTGAAAAATTGTATTTACATTTATATCTGCTCCAACTGGAGTCGGACTATGGGACCGCGTTGGAGTCAACGGTCTGCCGCCAACTCGTTTCCCTGAATTTGGGGATTTTGCTCGCCTACCATATTTCCCGGAACATACCTGTCTCCCTCTAATCTACCTGGTTCATATTCTGCATTAGTCTGCAAACTGCGAATATTCCGATCACTGTTTCGACTTTGACCAGCAAAATGATTACTTCTGCGATTAATAGCACTGTAATTATAGCTATAATTATTGCCCCGATCATTTCTAAACTGACCCAAGCTTCGCGATTCCGTTGCATTAATCCTACCGTTACTATTTTTCTTTCGCATATCAATTTCATCTCTACGGCGTAACAAATTTTTTACCCCAGAGATGGTATTTACATTTCCGCACGATCTGATGCTCCATTCTATATCCGTCGGAAAATGGCGAATTATAGCATCGATGATATCTTGATCACCCATTGGTGGGCGTAACAATTTTGCAAAGGACACTTGCTTCAAGAAATAATCGGAAAGGCTAATGTCTGTTGCCGGGTTATATGTTCCCGCATATAAATCAGCGCGGTACTGCCTTTGCCTTTCCGCCCCCCAGTATTCCTCAAGAAATAATTTTTTGAAACCCTCATAATGTACAAAATCGTCACGAAAAACCATACACCATGATTTAGCTGGCCCTACTAATGCTTGCATAGCTACTCGTAATTTTGCGCTTTCCGGTACACCTGTATAACAAAAATAGTCGTCTAAATCCCCAATAAACTTGACAGGATGATTTACCTTAACCTCCTGGCTTCCCGAAAATTCAGGTAAGTTTTTGGTGACGTACGAGCCTTGAGCGGGTGGGCATTGCTGAGTACTACAATGGCTATTTCCCAGTTCAGGGCCACTACTACCTGCTATACCTAAGTCTATTGTTTGTGTACTTAAAATAGTTTCGTTTGCGTTTGAACCTGTTCGAATTTCAATTTCGCTTAACAACGAGCGCTTTACTTCTCGTACAGTTTCCGCTTGTTTTTTAGCGAATTTTGCAAACATATTTGCCATCATTTGCTCCATCTTTCCCATTAATTGACTTTCCTGCATATCTGTTTCTGAGTCCGACATGGTTCCCGACAAATTGACAAACTCTCCCGTATTTAATTTTGACTGCGAGCGTGTCGTAGGCATTAACAATTATAATTTTCTCATTTAATCGCTAATGATCAGGCCCCACGTTGGACGCCAAATGTAACATATCGTTTATTTGATAGTTTAGGGTAGATTCGTTTTTTACCTGCTGCTGTTAGCGATTAAATGAAAAACACACAAATTCAACAAACAATTTATTAATATTTAAAAAAACCCCACTTAAACTATGTAGCTTTCAAGCAGACCTAGATTTTTACACCTTCCAGTAGTGCCAATGGCGTCCTGCAGGCAATGAGATTCGAGAATCCTCCCTCGAATTCCTCAGGACCCTGGTGTGGGCGAACGGAACCTCCTCGGCGGGTAGATGACTACTATTTTTGAGGTGTGTGCCAGGGTAGCTTCCCCGGCAATGGCAAAGACACAATTTATTTATTTTCGAAGCACTTTGGTTTCTTATACGCACAGCACGTCAATTCACAATATTTTTCAATATTCTCCAAATAGGTACCGACCTTGAGACGGGCCGCTACCTTCTTGCCTTCGAGGGCTTTGACCACCTCTTTTATCCGTTGTGCCCTTTCTGCCCCTACCACTACAGCTGTGGAAAACTTCACAACATCAAACGGTGGCATGCTTGTCTGCTACAAACATAGGCCAGGAAAGTTAAATGTAGTTGCAGATTTCTTAAGTAGAAAAGATGTACCTAATTATGAGAAACCAAAACAAATCTTAATAGGAATTGAG
Source organism: Agriotes lineatus (assembly GCA_940337035.1). NCBI lineage: Eukaryota > Metazoa > Arthropoda > Insecta > Coleoptera > Elateridae > Agriotes > Agriotes lineatus. The sequence goes on from CALNHX010002847.1 coordinate 86,761, forward strand.
AAAATTTATAAGGAAGGAAGGTTATCAAAACAAGAGATGGTAATTAAGCAGACAGCAGACGAAATTGAAGAATTAAAAACTTTAGTATTACAAAGTCAAGATAATAATTATAAAGGGTATCAAATTAAAGAAAATTTATTGGTAGAGGTCATAGAAAATAAAGAATTGATAGTTTTAAATAAAGAAGCTATGTTAGAAGTTATTGAGGAAATTCATACAATATGTGGACATTGTGGGACAAGGAAAACTTGGTTGATTTTTAGGGAATGTTTTTATACGCAAAATGATATTAGATTACTTAAACAATTAATTCAAATTTGCCAATTTGCAAAGGAAACGAATTTTAAGAATCAGAATATTAAGATTATTGAATAATTTAGAGAAAAGGGAATAAAGGTTTGTTTTTGTAGTATAAGACATTCACAAAGTAATATTACAGAAAGGTACATTAAAGAGGTAATTAAATATTTAAGAATACTAACACATGAACATCACAATAAATGGGTACAATATTTGCCTGATAACTTTATAAATAATGTTGCAAATACAACGACAGAGATTAGTCCAATTACTTTATGCAAACAAATAATTCCAGCTAGACCATGGAGAAGAGAACAAAGTAATGTTGAAGTAATGCAATTGTTAGAAAGAGTTAGAAGCAGATTGAAAATAATTAACGACAGATACGAAAGGAAGCAGAATAATAAAATATTAAATCGGGTACAATTTAAAATAGGGGATTTAGTAATTGTAAAGAAACTCAGAGTAGCAAACAGCAAAGAAAATAAATGTGCAAAACTGTTATGTGCATATGAAGGACCATATAAAATACATCAAATATTTAATAATAATAATACTTATGAACTAATAAATGAAAGAGATCGGGAAATAAGAGGAAGATTTCATATATCCATGATTTATCCATATAAAATGTAAAATAATGAGATGAAAAAGGTTGTTGTTTGTTGGACAGATTTAATACGTTGTTTCCATAGTGATTTTAGTTAGATAGAGATTAATAGATATTAATTGTTGTTAAATAAGATATTAGGAGTAGCATGGGGTATAAACAATTTATGAATAAAGGGAAATGCAGAAAAGAGATTTGAAATAAAACCAGTTTATTTAAATCTTTTTCTTCATTGAGGAATTGTGTTCTGATACTTGATGCATGAAATTAAAGCATATGAAAGAAATATTTAAAATGAACTAATAAAGTTGGACAGTTATAATAATTGAATCTTGATGGGTATAAAGTTTTGAACATAAATAATGAAAGTAAAAGATACAAGGGTTCTTTTCATTGTGAATCATTTAATATTGTTATATTTATCGGAATGGATTAAACTTAATGATTGTATTTAATATTTATAAAAATAAACCAAGGTAACATTGACAAATTAGTGTATTTGTTAAGAAAATTCTGTATATAGCATTATTTAGAAAAATCCTCCTATCTTGCCTTCGATTTGAACACATCTCTGATCCAGTATTGGTTTTTTGTTTCTTTGATTTTTCTTCTTAGTTCTTTATTTTTTCTTGATACTGCTCTCTTCTTTCTTGAGTTTGCTTAGTTAACCATTTATTGCATAATTTCTTTTTCTCTGATATTAGTTTTTTGATATCTTCTGTAATCCAGAATGGTTTTTGTTTTGTCTTATTCTTATCTATGGTCCCAAGTGCTTGATAAGCAGCACTATGTAATGCTTTTTTAATATTGTCATATTCATTCTCGATATCATCAACTCGATCGCATGTCTTGAGTTCATATTTGAGTCTATTTTCGTACAACATTTTAATAGTGGTTTCTGACAAGAGGTATAACTTGTATCGATCCTCTTCTATATTTGTATCTCTTGTTATTTTATCTTGTGCTTGTCTATAGGTATTTGTTCTGCACGGCCAACATATGATAATTGTTTAATAATAAAACAATCAATAATCGATCACTGATCCAGTGTCGGTCTTTCCCAGGTATATTTGTGTATAGCTTTGTGTTGATAGAAACCATTTAGTATTTTTAAGTGGTGTTCTTTACAGTGCTCTATTAGTAATTCTCCTGAATGGTTAATGACATTCTCTCCATGTTGGCCTATCTTGTGTTTTCGTTCCTACTCTTCCATTGAGATCTCCAGCCAATATTATCTCTTGGTGTCTTTTTGTTTCAGCCATTACACTTCTTAGGTCTTGGTAGAAATCATCTTTTATATCTTGTTTCGAGTCATAATTGGGAGCATATACCCCAATTATTACCGTTTCAAATCCATAGAAGTATATAGTTAGTGTTATAATTCTTTCAGATTCACATTGGAAGGTTTTGTGTAGTTTTTGTGTTTCTTGTGTATTAGGATAGATACCCCTGATGCTGCTCTTTTCGATTTGTGCACACCAGACCAAATGTGTAAATAATCAGTGAGGTCTTCACTTCCTTCCTCTTTTTTCTTTGTCTCCGATATCACTGCAATATCCATCTTTTGTTGGTTTAATTCTTTTAGAATTTGTATTAACTTATTGTTCAATCCTGGTACATTCCAAGTAGCTAGTTTCATAGTCCGTTTCCCTTGCCAATTTTCGTCGTAAATTATTATCCGTCTGGTACCGAAGCTTATTGAAAGTCTTTTAGCGGTTTAGCTTTTTATGAGTGAAGGGTAGCTGGCCCAGCCTCAACCCCCAAACCTGGAGGACCAGTGTTTTCTGTCAGGGTATGCTCCCTTAACCGGAAAGATCTGGATTTTAGGCGCCAGATACTCGGCTTTCGCCTTTATGAATGTTCAAAATATAAAGGCACTACATATAAAAACACCGCTTCTACTGGTGGGGCGTGGGCATAATGAGGAGGGATTTTCAAAAATATTCGGAATTGATGAGTACACTTTTCGGTTAGCGACCGGACAGATTATTGATGTTGAAGTCAGCGGATCTTCTGTAGAATCATACATCAACGGAGTTCAGCGGGCTGAGATGGTCGGTGTGACTTTGAATCCAGGAGATACGCTTAGATTCAAAGCCGTTTACCCCCAAGTTATACATACAGCTGCTGCTTAAATGTCCCATAACAGTCGATACAGTGACATTCGACAATGAGTCTTAAGGAAGATCTAGTCGCAGAACTTCACAAACCAGCGCGAAAAAATTGCAAGAGGCGACGGGTGATTCTCAAAGGATTGCATGATTTACTACAAGCGGATTTGGTGGAGATGCAGCCATATGCACGAAGCAATAAAGGTTATCGATACATTTTAGTTGTTATTAACGCTTTTTTTAAATACTTGTGGGCTCTTCCGGTCAAACGGAAAACGGGAAAAGACGTAACAACTGCTATGCGAAAAGTTCTTTCCAGTATGAAGGTGTCTCCTAAAAACGTACAACCCGATTTGGGAAAAGAATTCTATAACACCGATTTTTAAGCATTGATGCGACCGTACAAGATAAATCACTACAGCACGTATTTAACTATGAAAAGCAGCATCGTGGAAAGATGTAATCACACCCTGAAGAACATTATGTGGAAGCAGTTTAGTTTGCAAGGGTCCTACAAATGGTTGGACATTCTACCCAAACTCTTAACGAAATATAACACAACCAGGCATAGTACAACAGGTATGAAGCCGGCTGAAGTTAATCTTAAAAATTCCAAACGTCTGTTACACACCGTGTACAGCCACACAAAAACTCTAGATCCGAAACCTCAATGGTTTCATAAAGGAGACTATATACGCATTAGCAAATATCGTTCGATATTTAGCAAGGGGTATACATCCAGCTGGAGTAACGAAATATTCAAAATAACCACAATGCGACAAACCCTACCATCTACAGACTCATGGATCAGAAAGGGCAGGAAATCAAAGGTGGATTTTACGAACACGAACAACAGAAAACCAAACATTCGGACGTATACCTGGTAGAAAAGGTGTTAGAGAAGAAAGGTAACCAGCTTTACGTAAAGTGGTTGGGATTCGATAACCGTCATATTTCCTGGATAACCAAAACGAATCTTGTGTAATTGACTGCTATTGTACTTATACGTTGTAAATAAAAAACTGATTTTCATAATCGCATTTATTATTCGTACTGTTACTATAATAACATAGGTATAGAAAGGTCGATTAAGTTATGCTAAACGCAAAGCAACACATACACATCTGTTTATATACAATCACTTTTAGTATTTGCATTCGTTATTGTTAATGCATAATAAAGATGTATTGAGTGTGTTGGTATGTCTAATTAGTGTTGTAATATGTTATTAATTTAATTTTTAAATAAGGGTACCACGCAAATATATTTTTGAATTCGTGTTATCAAATCTTAGGGTAATTAAAAGTGACTTGTAAATTGATAGATAAAATAAATAGTTGTACGCTCTTTATTTTATTTATCTGCAATTCATCCAATAATACGCTAGCTCAAATCGATAAAGCACAGACTCATCTCGGTTGGGTCCACCCTGAATGCATAATTTATTAAAATTATTAAATACGGATCTGTCTCCGCATACGCTTAACTGCGTACAATCGAAACTAAAATTGGGTCAAGTATAAGCCAAGATGGACGCCGTTTGCAAGATCGCGTCAAATTGAATAAACAAAACAAGTTAAATCGATCACAGTTCTATAGGTAACTATTTAAATTAGTTGGTTTTCGCGGCATTAATCCTCATTGGTTTCTAACATTTGTCTATGGGGCCCGCGTCTATCTCCCAATTGTTTATTTTGGCGTCGGTCTGGGTCTCACTAACGGATAACCTCAAATAATGGATTTTGGGCTTCCTGGCAGGCTAGATTCACTCGCACGGCGATGGAACTGGCCTGGATTGCCTTGAGTATTGCTCTTCTTGCGCATGCATAAATTTCCTGGCCCTCACTTAATTAGGTTTAGAATGAACAGTACCTGCACTAATCGTTCTCAAATCGGAGGGTTCGTAACTACTCTGACCTTGTTGCGGGGCTGCTATGGGTCGGATCCTGCTGTTGGGGCACGGGCACTGATGTCTTCCCCAATGTGCTGGCTGGACTGGTCGACCTCCTCGTAGCTGTCGGAACTAAGGATGCTTCAGATCGAGGTTATGTCACACAACATCGGAGACCTCAACAATTTTTAGTGGCAGATTTTGATAAAAATAATACCGCATAAACACAAAAATTTGCTCAACACACTGGTAAAGTTTTAGACTTGTATTTTTATTTTTAATATCAGAAATTTTAATTTTATTACAGAGCACAATTTCACACGTCAAGCCATTAATTTATTCATTTGTCTTCTCCTCGTTATAAACAAAAGCTAGTTAGTTTCAAATTAATTATGGATGTTAAAATGTTTCAAAATACCGACATTTAACAATAAATTCTACTTAAAGCTAGGTTTTTGTACACTAATATTACATCTAAAATAATTGTTTACATTTATACTAATTGTGCGTGTCTATTTGTCACTGCACGTCTATTTAATTTGCGTTTAAATATTTACATGTCACTGCGCTGATTAGAGTATTTAATTCGCGCATTTCCTGCACTGGCTTCCTTTGAATTCACTGTTTTATTTTCCACACATTTTTAAGTTCATATGCTGTCTCCTTTTCTGCACTTTCTATGACCCTTGCCTCTTGATTCTTACGGTTTCCTTCAAATGCTTTAATGCCTTCATTCTTATCTGCTCGTTGCATGTTCATAAGCTTATCTATCTTTCAATTATCTTTCTTATAAAACCTTGACTGGATTTCACTATTAAACTGTACCTGAATTCTACGCTTCATTTCCTTGCGCTTGCGATCCATCTTGTAATTATTAAATTTCATTCGGCTTGGCAGTTACTTTAGCACAAACCTAATTAATTAACTAAACTTACATTCAACTTAGATCCCTGTTCAAATTGAGGTTTGCTTATTGCGTTCATTAATTAATTATTCTGCAATTACTGGCATCTCATTACAAATGTATTCATTCTGGCAAATTCAAGTTTTAGCTTTGCAGTCATATAAAATATCTCACTCTGAGCTTTCATAAAATGTCCATTAATTTGGCAATGCTAACAGAGTTGATTGGTAGGGCTTAAAACCGTAGCAATACATATCTTTCGTTGACAAAAAACATTTGTCGGATATCCTAACATATAATCGATGCTTCTAATCTAACAACCATCACCACTTCTATAAACAATATTACTTTTATACTAAACTTAACCTACAAAGAACGAGAAAGCTTACGTAATGTGGGACCTATGCTTGCAAGTAATGACCAATACTGTTCCCCAAACATATTGCTACGGCAAGGTATCGGCAATCCGTAGCAATTCGTCGAGCCTGTAATCAGGTATATCTCTGTGACCCCACGCCTAGGTCTTCGTTGTGTTGGCAATAAGGAAACGTTTATCATATTTCGAAGAAAGCGCAACCTTATTCATTAATTCGGTGTACATAGTGTCTAAACGCGAGCGAAAAACATACATTTGACAAAAGACAGCATCTCTTCTGCTCTCAGCAATAGACTGATAAATTTCGCTGGTGAGGTACTTTTTGACGCCCTTAGCCTTTTTGTCAACTTTATCGATAGCGTTTTCACAGTATGTTTTTGCACCGACCCCGTAGAAGCTACGCACGACTACCTCAGCATACTCGTCCTTGAATTTGCCAACAACAGACTCGATTCGCGGAACATCGTGCAAGTTATTCTAATAATTTGAGGTATTGAAGCGATGAAGATGGTGTTTCCTGTCCGCGTAAAAATTTTCAGTAATAATGTATTAAGGGCAAATGCTTTTGCCGGTAAAAATGTTTTACGAAAGTATTTTGTTTTGGCAATGTCACAAGACAAACTAACTTGATCAAATTCCCGAGCCGAAGGCGAGGGAATTTGTCAAAGTTAGTTTGTCGAGGAGCATTGCCAAAAAAACAACAAATCGTGAGTAAAACATTTGCCAAGCAAAATCATGAGCCCGAAATACATTTTGTGGACTATTTCCCAAATATGGGTTCAGTTTGACATTTATACTGATGCGCAATGACAGTTTAAATGACGTTTCTTAAATACCACCTTGATTAAAGCAACATATTTGGTGGTTGCCGTGGATGCAAGTGGCAAAAGAAACTGACAAAATCCCAAGGGAAAATTTCGATTTTTTGCTACTACAAAAACACACGATTGGTTGAATTTTGAAAAAGCATGGCTTTTCATTGGATAATAAGAGATGTGGGAAATAGTCAGTAAAAATTTCCAAAATTAGGGAGTCCGTATCTGTGTATAATAGAGAAACATTAGGACCATATTGATCCTTAAAAAATCATAATAAAAATCGTACATTACAGTTTTAGAAATATCCAAAACTGAGAAACCAACATAACTGGGTTTGTCATAGACAACCAACGTCTTGTTCATTTCTACAGCAATTAAATTTTCACCAAACCGAATTCTATCTTTAAAGTTAGGTTTCGCGATCCACGCTTCTGCCCCCATTCTGTGACCAAGTTTCTCCCAATGACTCATTAATTTTACTTCAACCCTTTTGTCCACGTTTTCCATAGTTTTGCCAAATACGCTGTTGTTAGCTAGCTTAAAAGAATTTCGATGAAATTCGTTGTCAGACTGGTTTCTTAAATTCGTGTTTAAGTCGATGTACGATTGTCTAAATTTCATTATCCTATGTGTTCTAGCCAAAATCAAACCAGCCTGTAAGCATTGCTTTAAATTTTTATAGTGAATAACGTATCTGTTTGTCATGTAAATTTGAAATTAATTTTGCAAATTTATATTTTCTCTGTGGAGGAACCAACAGCTCGGGACAAAAGGGCAAGTCATTGTGAGCGTCGTGTAACTTTTCCGGGTACTACAAGTCAACTTCCAAGACGTACCCAGTGTCAGATTTGTTGGAAACTTGAAAAACGTAAAAACTGTCAATTTCCTCGTCAGTCAACCAAACAAAACCACCTTGCGGTAGAAACTGTCGCATTCCAAATCCATATAAATTCGTCGAATCTAGGTACATGATAAAAGAAGCGAGTTTGGAAGGACCATAATTATCTGCAAATTTGTTGTTGGCAATAGCTTTTCTCCCGACACAAGTACTGACTCTTCCGCGAATACCTTTTTTGAAAAAGTTAAACATCAATGTCAGTCAACAGCTCCAACTCAACCCCCGTAAATTTTAACATAGCATCCCAACTTAATCCGGAGGCTGTGTAATACTATGCTGGATCTAAATTATATTGTTGCAAATAAAAATTTCGAAAGTTTTCGAAAACGTCTGCCAAAATAAAAATTTGAAGTACACATCGAAATAGTCGCCCAACGTTTTACATTCGAAAGTTTGCCAGACCTTAACGGCACGCGTAATCGGCTTCAGTGATATGGGCATCGTTTAACCGGTCATAAAACTGGGCGATTGTGGGTAAGGTAGGCTCGTTTAATTTTGCAAAAGATTCTACGTACGAATAGGGAAATACACCTTTCTGCCTCATCAACTCAAATTTGATGCCATCTCCGAATTGATTTTGAATTTCAACACACTGTTCGTCCTTCAACGTACCGGCCAGCGATGCCAAAGAAGAACTTAAGAATCGGTAATTATCTAAAAAGCGAATTTGCAATAAACTTGTTTACGTTCCCCGTTCTCAAAAATTTTATCAACCCAAATACGTTTGCCAAATGAAATATATTTTTCTTTAGTTACCGGAATGACATAATTTTGCTCATTATTTTGAGCCAACTTTTTAACGAAAAGGTGCGAATCGTAGTTTAAATTATGAAAAAATACGGGGATAAATTTTGGAAGTTTATAATTTAGATTGCAATTGGAATGAGCAGCTCCCCGATAGTGTCCCGTCAAATGGTCGTGATCACAAACCTTTACGTCCGAGTCTTTGAAAGGCCGATTGCAAATGTGACATGAAACAGCTCCGTTAAAATTTTGAATTTCCACGGGAACCATATCCCTAAGGGGTACAACAGGCTTCAGGTAGTTGAAATACAACCTGAGGACGTCTTAATCTAGACGATCCACAAACACTTCGACAGCATCTGCACCCCGATAGACTTCGAATTTCGATAGAGTATCGTCAAACGAACATTTCAAATAATATGCGAAGGAATACGGTTTGTGTTCGCACGTTGTAACCGTATAAGGTCTTTCGCAATCGGGGTGTAGGTTTCCTCCATCAACCGGTGTTAAAATTGTTTTAAAATCTGCATGGATGACAAACGGAACCTTCATCTGCTTCGCGTAGTCTTCAAACTTAAGAATATTGCGGGGCCTCACCTCCCCAAACGCAGGCGCGACCAATTCTGTCGTAGGCAATTTAGTGTACACACGATTACAGTCAAAACGTTAATGCATCAACTTTGCATCACTATCAAAATAATTTAGACAACCATCGCAAAAATGTTTAGCATGATCGTTACGCGTTATTTGGTGTGAAACTAACCTAGACAAATCCGCGATACAACAGTAGTGACTATTACCTCTGTCGTTGGTAATTAGCAACAAATTTACATGCCATATCTTATTCAACGAGGTGTGGTACAGAGGTCTCACAACTTTATATTCCGTAACATTGCCTCAAAAAAAAATTTCTAATCCGTATACATTTACAGAAATCTGCGGATTATATTTTTCAAATTTTTGAATATCGCGCAATCTAACAGGAAATTCAATGTCCCTAAATTTCAAGAATCGACAACAATCCGGATACGAAGCCGTTCGATTAGGCTGCCCACTTGGTTTGCAAATGACCGAGGTTACAGCCCACCCGAAACAACAGTCGTCATCGCTTTCTTGTTCTTAATCTGCTTCGGCAGCGGGATATATGACGATGCTCAAAGCGGATTATACTTATTTACATTAACCTATATATACAACAGCTGCTTCAGGATCCACCCTGTTAAAGAACAAAACGCGATTAGTTTTGCTGCAAGAACCCTTCAAAGATAGCAAGTACCTGACTCTCGTTCCTGAAATTCGGACACCTTCTCGTTCAATATCCACGTAAAATTATCATATAATTCGTTCAAGTTTGTACCGCGAGTAGCCACCTCGTTAGCTGTATTAAAACTTTTTACGTGTTGCACATCTTGAACCTCCAAAATAAAATACCCGAAAAGTTCGAAATTGATTTTTACACTAGTTAATTTATGCAACTGTCCTTCTATAAGACCTATAATTTTGTCTTTGAGTTCGGCCATATATTCTACAACACTTATATGATAATTTTCCCTGGACACCTTATAGCTTGTTACACGGGACTTGAAGGAGCTCTGTAGGGCCACCACTCCCTTCTCCAGGTAGGCGACACCACACCGTCTTGTGTGACGATTGCTCCGTAGATGTTCGATGAAACCTTTTCGGGGCACGTTCTCGTCACATACGTCGCAGTATCGCTGTTCTGTTAATATAAAAAACGTTAGCTAACATAAAACACTACAATAGACACACACACTCACCAGCACTGGAAACTTGGACTCTTCTGCGTTTACTGCTAGAGGGTCCTTCACCAGTCGGCACCGAAGATTCCATAGCGGCGACTGCAAGAAACACAATACCACATGTTCAGCTTGTCTGCATTGCAACACATATTGCACTTACCACTCGTCGACGGGTGGCCCAACTCTGGACGACAGCTTTCTCTTCGATGGCGGAACAAACTGTCGGCTCTGGTGAAGGATCATTCGCACTCGGTGCACCTGAACATACTGAGTAATTAGCTTCATGCAAACGGTAATTATATTAACTACGCGATTAGCTACCCAGCTCGAGGGGGTGATATTCACAAAAGCGGCAACCTGAACACTGTCAATTACAGTCTAGCAATTTTAATTACTCTTGAAACCTCGAGCGGTACCCAGGTGCCACCACGCGGAGGATTCGCTTTTGACACCCTGGAGAGGATACGGGAAGGTTATTTGTTTTGTGTTACGGACGTATCACATGTTAAACTACCATCTACTATCTACAATTGTACATTTTGCCAGAGCTGATGACGTGTGGCAAGAATCTCGTCCATTACCCTTGATAGGTCGTTGGATACCTTTCACCGCTCCATCTCCAGCGACCGCATCTCGTTCAGAGTGCTTCCGCTGTGACCTTTGGCGAGGTTGGGTTTTCTGGATCTCAAAAAAGGCGGTGCGTTTGGCCTCATACTGACGAATGGCACATTGCGTTAGCGATATACCTTCCTCTTCCTCTTTCTCATCGGCGGACGCAGTCAACACCTGAGTATCAACCACCTCACTCCGAGAGGCCGCTGACGGGACAGGGGAAGCAGGTGTTGCGAGCCTGTCAGATTCATCGTCCGCTACCAGGGAGGCCTGGCTGATAACGGATGTTGTAGCTGCCACTTCTGGAAAAGGTTTCGTTGCAGGTGGATTAACGCGTCCGGAACTACAGCTAGACGGTCGCCTTGAGCCGGAGACGCTCTCAATACCTAGCTCCTTTACGATGGTTTCGAACTCTTGCGCTGCACGACCACCGCAAACCTCTGCGCTACTATCGTCAAATTTCTTACAAAAGTTCAGCATTTACAATATCTTGTTCCGCTTGCGATAAGTGTGGAGACTGTGATCTCATTCTTTTTGCTACCGATTTTTCAGTTTCCTCCACGCTTTGAAGAAGCTGTGGAGTACATACATTTATCACAATATCTGAATCACTTCGAACTTGCCCCTTTCCGGTCACAGCCTCGACATTCATCACCACTGGCTCTACGTGTTTTGCCCAACTTAATTTCGACTCACGTTTTCGCTTTGGCCCCTCGGTAAGGAGTTGCCTTAAAATTTTGCAAGAGCTGACTAACAGGCGTACAGCTGACCTCGACGTCCGAAATCGGAGAAAACAAAGAACGGCCCGGTACCACTACTACATTCTCCAAAATGTTTAACGAGGCTTGCGGGGTTGCGGCTTGCCCCGCTTCGCTGCGTGCAAACGCAGAGTTCGGCATTAACCCGTTCCGGCGTCGATAGGCGTCTATTAGCCTTACGCTTCCACTCCGACAAAACAATATCTCCACATGAAACACACTTCACAGCACTGGAACCAACCATCGCGACAGCAGAGAAGAGAATGACCCCTCCTCATCTGAGAATTTCTTAAGTACACATTGGTTGACCATGGGTTGAAAGACGGAGACGTCACCTTGGTTATGCACATACGGACGGTAAGCATTCAGAGTAGGCGGACGATTTCCTGTGCAATTTCAACTCAAGGCCCCCATTATTTGTTTACTCGTTACTTCTACCTGAGAAGATACACAGCTTTTATGTAAAGTGACAATAATCTATTTACAAAAATTTATTTTTCGACATTGTTACAACTTCTAAAGCAAACAGACTTAACTATTACGCACCGGGCTTTGTTTGAATTCTATATCACACCGTATAATGTCCAGCGCAAATTTTAGCATTTCGTACATACACATCGCATTTACCGATGGTATTGGAGGCAACGCGTTCGCAATGTTTCTTTTGAAATCACCCTGCTCATTCCACACACTTTCAATTACTGTGCTATAATATTTTTCAAACTGTTGGCACTTTAAACATTCTATTTTAGACTGTATGATTGGTACCAGCTCCCAAAATTCGGCGAACGACTCCATTTCCAGTTCAACACTTCAATCATTTTCTTGTTTAGAAATTTCTTACAAGATATTCTGCTTTTAGGACCGATATCTACCAGTTGTGGTTGAGCATCATCACTGATAAAGTAGTTATTTATCATATATTGATTGTCCAAAAACACGTTAAATATAGGTTCCTCCATCCGCATCCAATCATAGTCCAAACCACAGAACAACACTGTCGGCACAAACGATCCATAGCAGCTTAAACCCACACTCACGAATTTGTTCCTCAATTTATTTAGAGGATAGGTCGTGTAGTTTAATAACACTGGATATGGTTGCAGAAAGTTGGCCTTCAGCAGTCTCAGCTTCACATTTTCCATAACTTCTTGTCTGTTCTCGTCTCTCATTGCTAATGTATTTGCTAGTACAACGCCCGCTACACTATTGCACATCTTTATTTATACACATGCGTCTGGCCTTGAGAGCCTAGCGGTAGGAGAATTATCCTTGGCCTTCAGGTCCACGTGACTTGCAGTCCCAGTGAATGATCTTGAGGGCCCGAGGAGTAACGTTGGCCTTGGAGTTTACGTGCTTTGCAATATTAGTGTCCTTGAGGGCTGCAGGAGTAACGAAGGCCGACTCGTCAGAGGAAGGTGTGACCTTGAAGTCCGCCTCGTCAGGGGAGGCCGTAACCTCGACCTTGACCTTGAAAAAGTGGTGGGGATGGTCGCAGAACCGGCAAACGCACTCTACTTTCTCGTTCTTTTCCACTGCAGAAATCATGCAATTAAGTTGTGTGCCCCTCGGCATAGTGCTTTGAATGCCAATTGGTTTGGCTTCATCGGATGGAGAAGGATCTGGAGGCACAAAAGCCCTTTTTGACGTTCAAATTATTGGTTTGATGTTAGAATTCCTACGTCTAACGCCTCGGCGGAATTTTGGGCCACCTTTGTCACATGCACTACCACTTTTGGCTGACTTTTATCACCAGATTAGTTTTCTGTAGCTCCTACCTTCTTCTCGGGGCTTACCTAGAAATGTGTACGCTTTTAGCCAAATTTTCCTTGGGCTTCGCAAGTATATTGGAAATCATTTTGCGCTGCATTCCTTGGAAGCGCTTGGGAACGTCACCTACCTGCATTTTACTTGCTCGTCCCCTGGCTTCGAGGCAAGGCACCTGCGATAACCACCCCCACAGACGGAAGCTGGCAATCTCTTCTCCTTGGGCCCTCGATGTCTCTCCCCCAGGTGCGAAAAGGAGTCGCCCACAGCCTCTAGCCTCCGGTACGTGCAATCCGAGCCTACGAGGATTATACGAATTTGATATTGGGTGTGTAAATGTATTTGCAATTAGGTTTATAGATGAAAATAGGGCGTTTCGTGCGAATCGGCTCGTTTTGTGATTATTAGCATGAATTTAATGCTAGCTGCATTACTATGCCTGTTAGAATATTGCATAACCTCCTTCTTCTGTCAATAGCTGCGCTAGCTGTTTAATTATATGATATACCCCAGCGGTGAGCCTTGGCACGATCCTGTCGAAGGTGGCTTGTGGGTTCGTACCCTGTAATGTATTATCGGCCTCGGTTATTCCATTAAGCTGTAATAGGACGTTTGAACTCACCTGAGTTACGGCTTAGCTGTGTTTTTCGGCGGGGACCACTATATTTTGGCACTTGTGCACGAGCTCAGCTTTGAGGTTGTAGGCTAAATTTAACTCGCATTTGAAGGTTGTGGTTATTGTACCGCCCGCGGTTGCTTAACTACCAAAATTTAAGTAATTGAGATTCGGAACTATTAATTATTTCTGTTAGGAGCGCATTCAAGCCATTTACTTGAAACTTCATAAAAAGCCTAATGAGTTTTTTGTAAAAATCTCTTCGACCCCTGTATGGCTATTCAATTTGAAAGAATTTCGCCCTTTCTAAATTTTGGGTACCGTCATAGAGTCAGATAGAGCTAACGATTGAGGTTTATCTTAGCCTACAGCTTGCAGCGCTCTGTCACGTGTCGCCCTTCTTAACACGGTGCGCGCTAATTTGTACATGCGATTTTGTAGCTATTTGCTTGCCGGAATTATTCTGACGCGGTCGGCTTTGTTCGAACCTCCGCCTCACGGAGTTTCTTTTTAATTGATTTTATCCCTTAGTGGGCAACCTTAGAATCAGGAATTTAACCTGTTAGCTACTGTTTTTAACAACTAATTTTATTTATGCAGCTCGCTCTTTTATAACTGCTTATGCAGTGCTTTTTTTAATGTGTCTATGCCATTTGTCTGACTGTTTCTGTTTATTTATTTATGCCTATTTATATAGATATATTTACATGTTGTTATGTATGTTTGCACTATAGAGCCAAATGTTTAAATAAATGCTGTTACTAGTTTGTTTTGCTATTATTTGGTTTGCTGGGTTTATCTCTTACCTTGGGGATGTCCGACCCAAGAATTTGTCGACGTCGAGGACCTGGCGCCCTCTCCCATAGTTTTTTTGCAGCTTTGCTGGAACCCGACGAATTAGTCAACTTAGGCCGATATTTACCAGCCGGCGAAATACCAAATATAACTTTCGCCACCAGGTAAGGCCGAACCTTAATCCTTCGTCACAAGATAAAGAAGAATACGACTCATTCTATCAATTCATTGTCGGACACATCAAAGAACTGCCAGTTAACAACCAATACATCGCTCAAGAGGCGAGCAAAGGTCCTTATCTTGGAAAAATTATGAGATTATTATTAATTACCAACACAATGCCACCATCCTCATTTAAGACGAACTGTTTGCTGCTTATGGGGTTTCCGTAACAGTGGTCTCGGATAACGGCAGCAATTTTACCTCCGTCGAATTCAAGACCTTCGTACAGGCAGTGGGCGTCAAACTCCATAAGCTAATAGCCCCGTACCATCCATCCACAAATGGTCAAGCCGAGCGCAGGGTCCAAACTGTGAAGGATGCCATGAAAGCCCTGGGAGCAACAAGAGGAATTCTGCAACAGAATCTGAATGAATTTATCTTCGACAGTACAGAGAACCACCGCATTTGACCACCAGTCACCGTCTCAACTTTTCCTGGGACGCTCGCTCTGTACACGATTGGACCTCGTCAGGCCGGACGATTTGTATACCAGGATGACTGTGAAACAATATATTACATTCCAGCCAACGTTTCGCACGTTCCAACCGGAGCAATCAGTGTTCTTTATGTCAGGTAATCCTCGCATGGACAAATGGGTTTCCGAAACCATTCTTGCTCGCATAGGGGATCTCCACTACGAAATTGATTACCTGGGAAAGCGATATAAGCGACACATTGATCAAATACGAATTGAAACATTGTGTTACATATGAGATACAACAATAATAAAAGCGTACATTACCGTCTTCCAAATATGCAAAACTGAGAAACCAATATAACTGGGTTTGTCATAGAAAACCAACGTTTTGCTCATTTCTACAGCTATTCAATTTTCACCAAACCGAATTCTATCTTTAAAGTTAAGTTTTGCAATCTGTCCCCATTCTGTGAACAATTGTCTCTCAATGACTCATTAACTTTACGTCAACCCTTTTTGTCCACGTTTTCCATAGTCTCGTCAAGTACGCTATTGTTAGCCAATTTAAAAGAATTTCGGTGGAATTCGTTGTCAGACTGGTTTCTTAAATTCGTGTTTAAGTCTATGTACGATTTAAACTAGGGAGATTGTGTAAATTTCAATATTCTACGTGTTTTAAAAAGAGAACCAGCGTGTAAGCATTGTTTCGAGTGAATAACGTATCTACGTTTGTCATTTAAATTTGGAATCAATTTCGCATTTTTATATTTTTTCCGCGGCGGCACCAACAGCTCGGGGTAAAAGGGTAAGTCATAGTGAGCCTCGTGTAAATTTTTCGGATACTGCAAGTCAACTTCCAGCACATACCCCGTGCCAGAATCGTCCAAAACTTGAAAAAAGTCAAAACTGTCAAAACCACCTTGCAGTAGAAACTGTCGCATCACATAATCATACAAATTTGTAGCATCTAAATACATGTTAGAAAAAGTGGGTTTTGAAGGGTCATAATTACCCGAAAATTTGTTGTTGGCAATAGCCTTTCGCCCGACAAAAGTACTGACTCCCCCGCGAATACCTTTTCTAAAAAAATGCAACATATCAATATCAGTCAACAGCTCCAGCACAACCCCCGTAAACTTCAACATGGCGTCCCAACTTAATCCGGGGGCCATGTAATACTACGCTGGATCTAAATTGTAGTTGCAAACATTTGCCAAAATGAACACTTCACATTTGAGGTACACATCGGAATAGTCGCCCAACGTTTTACATTCGAAAGTTTTCCAGACCTTAACGGAGCGCGCGTAATCGGCCTTAGTAATATGGGTATTATTTAACCGGTCATAAAACTGGGCGATTGTGGGTGAGGTAAGCTCCGTCTAATTTTGCAATAGATTCTACATACGAATAAGGAAATACACCTTTCTGCCTCATCAACTCAAATTTGATGTAACACACTGTTCATCCTTCAACGTACCGGCCAGAGATGCCAAAGCAGAACTTAAGAAGCGATATCTATCTAAAAAGCGAATTTGCATATAAACTTGTTTACACTCCCCGTTCTCAACAATTTCATCAACCCAAACGTGTTTGCCAAATGAAATATATTTTTCTTTAGTTATCGTAACATCAATTTGCTTAAAACCGTTGCGGGCTTTCATTGCCGACTGCAAAATGTTCCTAGGTAATATATGATGGAAAACGTACTACCAGCATTAATTGGACCTAAAAATGACGGCTTACAAGATGACCTCCTTTTCGCAGGACACTGAGATTGACGGATTGCTACTGGTTGCTATAAATCCTGTCAATATAGCAAGTTCAAGCTGCTATATTTACGGACCTGGTAGTTGCGTACAACTCCCAGCCGTAGCTCTGACTGCCATCTCTCATTTAGAATTTAAAATAAGAAGTTGCCTATCCTTGTGGGATTCATAAATCAGGAAACTAATATTTAATAATTGAATAAGGTGCGATAAAAATGCTACAACGCCCTGAAGAGGTCACGCAGGTGATAGCTGTGTATTTGTCTTCTACAAAACTCTGGACTACATTACCGATTGCCTCCAAACAGTCTGGGTTGTGCTCCTACTGCCACGAAAACTAAATTGGCACAAGTTACAAAGCAAATTGTTCTTAAAATATTGAATTAGTCTCGACTAAGAGAATTTTGAATGCTTTAGCAAATGTTGGAATTATTGAAATTGGATGAAAATCATCAGTGACAGAAATGTCCCTTTTTCTTATGATGGGGTAGAACATTCATTACCTTGAAAGTGTCAGAAATCAATTCTTGTTAAAATACATGTTAGCGAAAACAATTAATAAACGCGTAAATTAAAACGAAGTATCGCACAAGCTCTATTAGCTAAATTAACTACACTTTATTATAAGGAATGCAACTATCTGCACCAACACTCAGGTTGGCCTCCGAGTCGAATCTGCCCCTCACACAACGCATTCGAAGTTATATTACAATATTGCTTTCATAAAGGCAGTCGGCTGCAGACAATTTATGACTAATTAATGTCGCCGGTGACCCATGGGTCAAGAAATCGTCACAACCGAAGAGTGAATTCGGCTAGAACCTAATACGGCCAATCCTGAAGTGTTTTTCGCTCTCGAAAAACCCAGATCTGCTAAACAAATAACATGGTACGGCTTGTGCTTCGCCGTACACACATGTTAGTAACTCATGCCGGGTACTTAAGAACTTATCATTCACACGTGTCGAACTGACTTGTCTTGTCACCATAGTGCTCAGAGGACACAGTTATCACAATCATCAGTTTTCAACTCTCAAACATTTACCCTGTCAACATATGTCCAAAACATACACGTCTCCAACATTATACGTGGTACTCAGAGGCCATCAACCTTGTCACTCCGCAATGCTCAGAGGTCTCTACCTAGACTTGTCATTCGGCAGTGCTCAGAGGGTACTCTAGGCTTGTTACCCTACTATCAAACAAAAGCACATGCGTCTCCTACTATAGTACTTGGTACTCAGAGGCCATCAACCTTGTCACTCCGCAATGCTCAGAGCTCTCTAACTAGACTTGTCATTCGGCAGTGCTCAGAGGATGCTCTAGGCTTGTTACCCTACTCTCAAACAAAAGCACATGCCTCTATTAACATTGTACTTGGTACTCAGAGGCCACGAACCTTGTCACTTCGAAATGCTCAGCGGTCTCTCACTCGACTTGTCATTTCGTAATGCTCAGAGGGTACTATGGCTTGTTACCCTACTACCAAACACATGCAATCTCGCAATATTTTTTTGCAGTACTTATCAAGCAAACAATAGCAATCAATCAAACGTTCAAACAACTAAGTAACTCCCTAACAAGTAACTCCCTAACACGGACCATTCGTGACTAGGTAGACCTTATCGAAAATAGAAAAGTATCAAAACGCTCTTTTTGTTTTTGTGCGGCGCTAGTCATTCGTTCGTATGCAAGTTTCCGGTTGTTAAACAAATCAGAATCATTAGCGACATCGGGCAAGTGATATAAAACTTGTTGAAAATTGCTATTAGCCGCAGCCAAGCCAGTCAGCAAATAAAGAGGGAAAAATCCAGTAATTTTCTGGACAGTGGTGTTTAATGTTAATTGAACTTTTGGCGATGCGCTCGTCCATTCTGACTTTATGACGTACTTTATTTAGCAAGTCTACCATGGTACGCACATACCACTCAACTTGAACATTCGCGCGCGGCGCACCAGTAGCGACCATGTAGTGTTCAATATGCAATTATTTAAATAGGTTTGATAACGACGCGCTACGAAAATTGGAGCCTCGATCTGTGATTACCAAACTAGGTGTTCCAAAAGTGCACAAATGTGTACGATAAACTCGAAGCGTTTCATTGGCCGTCAACATTTTAATCGGAATTAGTTGTAAGAATTTTGTAAACGCATCAATAATTATAAACACGTAGCGGAAAGCATCTGAACCTGGAGGAAATGGTCCGGCAATATCGCATCGTATGGTATGGAAGGGCACTGGGCTTTTATCAATGGGGTGGAGCTAACCATTCTTTTCCCGGATAAGGGCTTGCTACGCCTTTTCTATATCCCAAGGTAAAATAAAATTCTTGTAAGTAAACCCAACAACGGACACAAGATGTCTTTTATTCGCCTTGGCTTTGATGGAATTGCAGTCAGTAATGACAGTAAAGTGAATGCCTAACAAATAAATTGGGAAAGCTTAATGGCAGTCAAAATCTTTTACAGTTACCTATCTTATTCAGAGCACAAAATCAACACATAGGCGATTTGTACCATTTTTTTTTGTAATAAGCAGCACAGTGCTAGCGAACGGAGAGGAGCGTTTTTGAATACTGTTATTTTGGAGTAGCTCAATGATAATTTCTCGCACTTGCTGTCGTTCTACTACGGGCGATATGGGTGGTAAGAAACAAATCAGTCAGAAGTTAACTTATAGCCATTTCGCCGCAGGTTACACTACGAACTTTATTGCTATTTGTGAACATTTCCAAATGTGCGTCAAATAGATCTAATAATCACTGACGCTCGCCACCCTGAAGAGTACATCCTATGTCAAACTCAGGTGAGTTAGGAACCACACAATCGTGAGATATAGCGTCATTCGGTACGATATGAAAATCGAGTTTCAGCGTGACACCCTCACAAGAAACAATCAAAATTGTGCGCGTCAAGGTAAAAGTACTACTCGACCCTAATTCCTGCAATGCGACATGACACGGAGTCCAATGAGCTTCAACTTGTTTAGCTATTTTTTCGGTTATCAGGGAACAATCCGCGCGGGAATCGACTAAGCAATACACAAGTATGTGCTTAATTAACACAAGCGTAAAAGGAGTTGTAAAATTCCTCAAACACTAATTTACATTGGTAACCCTTTGTAACCCTTTCTTTGGCCCAACAGGACGTAACGCCGTGTCCGCATTTAACGCAAAAACACGTTTTTCTATAGAATATAACAACTTGTTCTTTAATAGGTACTGTTTGGAGATAAGGTTCCAACTCTTAGTGCATTACTAAGGTGACGGGTTCTATTATTTTTGTTCTGCTCTACTTTCGTTAAGGTTGATAAAAAAACAAAGCTTTACTTAATTATCCAGTTCCGAAAAATGTAAAACAACTTCGGCAGTTATCGGACTTAGTTAGCTATTTTCGCCATTATTTTAAAGAATTGCTACATTAACAGCGCCGCCCCCTTAACAGCTTTAACAAAAAAAAATCCACACGGCAGAACGGCCAGAATTGAAATCTTAACAAATACGTTAACGACCCGGCCTGTTCTGCGGATTTTGATCCTAATCAAAAGGGGCAGTTCTTAACAATTAAGTTAATTTAAATACTTTTCAACACCATCCTTCATGTTCGTCCGTAATATAGTCCTCATACAAGGACACAAATCACTGTTACAATTACTAACCTGAGATGGCAATTTGTAGATCAATGTTTAAATTTTCCCATTTACGATCGGAAGGGTTCCGTTCCTCATACCAACATTTAACAGGACTTATAAAACATGCCGAGCATCCCGATCAGATTAACCAAATTATTCCCTTTTTAACCTCGCAATATTAGCAATCCAAGTATTTCTTAACTTAAGTACTTAGCTTAAACGCATCCCAATCTCTTCCTTCTAGGTTCCAACCATCAAACCAGCTTCTAGCGCTTCCCTTTAAAACTTTGCGCGCTCGAGCCACCTGTTCCCGGGAAGACCAGCGAAATTTTTCGGCCAGCTGTTGAAATTCAACACAGCACCAACAAACTAGCGCCAGTCCGCATCCTCGCGGTCCAAATTCGGCCCGAGTCCGGCACTTCCCGCAAACAAAGAAACCATTGGTTAAAGCATTCCTCAATTACAATTCACTTTTATGTGAAACGCGAGTTAATCCCACTTCTGATGTTAGCGAAAACAATTAATAAACGCGTAAATTAAAACAAAGTATCGCACAAGCTCTATTAGCTAAATTAACTACACTTTATTATAAGGAATGCAACTATCTGCACCAACACTCGGGTTGGCCTCCGAGTCGAATCTGCCCCTCACACAACGCATTCGAAGTTATATTACAATATTGCTTTCATAAGGGCAGTCGGCTGCAGACAATTTATGACTAATTAACCCATTAGCGCCCACTGTACTCACCTGAGTACGGCTTACTCTAGGTAGCTGTCACCATCTATCATTTAACAGAATAGGTTGCCAACAGTGTTATAGTGCTGAGAAGATGTCTACAATACCACCTGCAGCCGCAATTTCGAAAAAAAGCTGATAGCTGACGTCTCACAGAACTTCTAGTTTGACAGTACATGTGTAAATTCACTCGTTTACGTCGTGGCTCCTGATTTTTTCGATTTTTTTAAACATTTTGAGTACTAGATAAATTTTGGTTGGTGATTACTCTTTGTTACTAACAGAAGAAAGGTAAGTCGTACATATAATGTTCATTGTTATTTTGTTTAGCTTGCAGTATTGTTATAAACATTGCTGTACTCAGTCGAGTACACTGGGCATGAGTATAAGCAGTTGTTCTGTTTTCAAATTTTCTATAGTGGACCTATGTTTTGACTCTGATGGCACAGCAATTTCGACTTGTGCTTTTTATGGCCGTAAGAAGTTACCCAATTTGAATGCTGCAGCTGATTTTGCTGCCTCTTGTAGCAGCAGTAATGTTGATATTGTCATCCTTCCACCAAACCCTGACCCACTGACAGATGAAGAAGATTTAGATGAAGACAATCTGTATTCTGAAGACGTACCTCGTGATGTTCCTGGCAATCTAGAAGTTTTCGTACATCCTTTGGGCAACGAAACATAAATTTGGTCGAGCTCGGATTCTGAATGAGACGATAGCGACAATGAGACATTGAGTGCCAAAAGAATAAAGTTGTCTTCTGAACAATGTAAAAGCAAAAGGTCTCGTAAGAAAGATCCAAATTTCTTTTTACCAGACTGGAAAAAAGGCGACGCCAATTATAGTCGTTGGCAGGCCATGTCTAATGGTGCTACTGAAAGAGCCGAACGCGTTATTGAAGAACTGAAAAACCTTAGGCCAAGAGAGATTTTCGAAAAACTGGTTGATGAAAAAATTATGCAACATATTGTAGATCAGACGATACTTTATGCCCGCCAAAAAAATAATCAGTGGTTTTCACTTACGAAGAAAGAATTAAAAAACTTTTTTGGTATACTTTTTTTGACGGGGTATCACAGATTGCCTAGAGAGCGTCTTTACTGGTCACTTGATGAGGACCTTCATGTGGACATTGTTTCCAAATGCATGTCCAGGAACAGGTATTTGGAAATAAAAACATATTTACATGTAAATGACAACACCCAAACAAATGATGATCGAATGTACAAAGTACGGCCGCTTATGGAGAAGCTAAATGCAAATTTTCAACAATGGGGCATTTTCCATCAAGTATTGTCCATTGACGAAGCAATGGTGAAGTATTATGGCCACCATTCGGCCAAGCACTTTATTACAGGCAAACCTTGTCGGTTTGGTTTTAAAAATTGGTCGCTTTGTAGTTCCAATGGATATTGCTATACCATAGACACATACTGTGGAAAATCACAAACTAATAATGATGATATTCAACTTCCCCTTGGCTCTAAAGTTGTATTGTCACTATTGCAGTGTGTTGATGTACCTAACGATCACATTATCTTTTTTGACAACTACTTTACTGGTGTATTTTTGCTAACTAACTTGAGGGCACAAGGATTTAGGGCACAAAATTGTATTGGGTACTCATTACTTCTATGATAAATGTGGCATTAGTCAATGCATGGAAACTCCATCAGTTGGTCTCCGAAGATAAGATGGATCTGCTTTTATTCATAAGAAACATCACTCGATATTATCTCAGATTTTCAACAAAGCAAAATGGAAAATTGAGAAATAGTGCCAATGTTCCACAAGATATTGTGCAAGATGCTAGGGGTCACTATCCCCAAAAGATCCCTAATCAACTTCTTTGTCGTGTATGTCACGCACGAGTAAGGTGGCAATGCAAAAAGTGTGTTATAACTCTGTGTATTGAAAAACAATGTTTTGAAAATTTTCATACAAACTAGTGTATCATATGCCCAGTGTACTCGTTTGAGTACACACTTCTAGTTTTTTTCTGAAACATGTTTTTTATGTTTTTTCTATATTTATGTGTTCCAAGAAGGTATTTGAACTATTTTTTAATAAAAGTTTTAAAAGTTTTGGGCTAGTATTATTGTGGGCGTTAATGGGTTAATGTCGCCGGTGACCCATGGGTCAAGAAATCGTCACAACCGAAGAGTGAATTCGGCTAGAACCTAACATACATGAATTGAAAAGCACCGATAAAGGAAATAAAAAATTCACAATCTCTTTGATAATTCTACTGGTAAGATTATAGAAATTAAGACAACCAGGTGTTCTTGAAAAATTGAGTTGCAATCAAAACCTCGTCAGGTGTTACCATTTCAAACATTATGAATCAAAAATACCTGTTTGACAGTTTACTGACTTAGGTGCAGCTAGGGTGCTTTGACGTCAATTTTACGTAATTGTCCTTTCCAGGGAACGTACAGATCGTTGTGCCCTCTCACTTTAAAGCACTTTAGAATGAAAAGGGACTATGATCACGGCAAGGACAGAGCTGTCCCATCTCATTCTAAAGTACTTTAAAGTGAGAGGAACAACGATCTGTCCGTACCCTGGAAAGGACAAATACGTCAAACTGACATCAAGTCAGCTTAAGTACAGCCATTCAACTCATAATTTGAATGTGTTCGAATGCAACAAAACCAACATGATCTTAACACGTTGGCTGCCATGTGCATTCATTTGGATACACACCCAGGCGGGTCTACATCACCACGTGTAAACTTTAGTATACACGCAGTGTCTTGCATTTCGCCAAGTGTATGCTAGCAGAGCACGTTTTTTATGTATAGTATATGGAATATCGTTTGGCTTGGCACTTATCTTAGACAATTTCAACTAAACTTCGACTTCGGTAAGAAAATAATGTTTTTTCACCATAATGCAAAATATATTTTTCCCGCTGCTGATCATGTAAGTCAGTGATACAGCCTTAGTAACAAAACGTGTAAGTCGGTGATTATATTTGTTTGCTGCTTTTTCTTGACAACGGAACTTAATATTATTATTAAGTTCCTAGGATAATAAAATTAGCAAAGCAAGATGCAGATTTAGACGTTTTGTTTATAAATTGCAAGTGTTTATGTGACATGTGACACTCACAGGTAACACGACTCACGAAAACTAATCCTGGTGACAGGTGAAAAACCAAACGATTTTTTCAAAAATCTAGGAAAATTTCGATAAGCAGCGGGAAAAATATAATAAGATAACTCGGAATGTATCGCCTATTAACATTTTCGGCAGGCAACAAGCCGCGACTTCGTCTTGCCTTGTACTTGCCTACCACAAATGTTAATAGGTCCTTACATTCCTTGTTACTTAAATAGCTATTTCCCGCTGCTGATCATGTAAGTCAGTGATACAGCCTTAGTAACAAAACGTGTAAGTCGGTGATTATATTTGTTTGCTGCTTTTTCTTGACAACGAAACTTAATACTATTATTAAGTTCCTAGGATAATAAAATTAGCAAAGCAATATGCAGATTTAGACGTTTTGTTTCTAAATTGCAAGTGTTTATGTGACATGTGACACTCATAGGTAACACGACTCACGAAAATTAATCCTGGTGAGAGGTGACAAACCGACCGATTTTTTCAAAAATCTAGGAAAATTTTGATAAGCAGCGGGAAAAATATAATCAGATAACTCGGAATGTATCGCCTATTAACATTTTCGGCAGGCAACAAGCCGCGACTTCGTCTTGGCTTGTACTTGCCTACCTCAAATGTTAATAGGTCCTTACATTCCTTGTGACTTAAATAGCTATTTTGTAATTGAAACTACAGTACAAATAGTAATTTTCGTGTAAAAGTCTTTATTATTAAACTAATAAATTATTTTGAAGCATTTATAAGTTAAAGTACATATGCAAAACTGGCAGTATAAATACGTACGTATGAACAGTATTATAAATGCTGAACTGAACTGAACTGTTTTAATAATATTTAAGATAACAGTCAACAGTGCATATCCATGCATCTTCACCACTTTTTATAATAGGAAAATAGAAAGTGGAATGACAAATACAAAATCAAATAACGTCCGAAATAATGTAATACAATTCTGGATTTAAAAAAAAGGAGGGTGAGTTACCTCACACACACTTAGGCAGCATTAAGTGGGCCCATTTTGCTACCTCCCAGCAGCTCTCCAAGTTGGGTATCACTCAAGCCATCCAATCCTTTGAATGTACTTAAGGATGACCGCAACTGGAGTGTTGCTAATTCTGACCATATCGGGCCAGAAGTCCCCCAACATGGATCCTCTGACTCTTGCGAGAGCTGGACAGTGGCACAGAACGTGTTCTGCTGTCTCGTCATCCTCGTTGCATCCGCGACAGTTTGGGCTGTCCACCAGTCTCATCCTGTGCATGTGTTGGTTTAGAGTGCAGTGTCCAGATAGGATACCCACGACTAGTCGAAGGTTCCTTCGGGACAGTTGCAAGCAATATTTGGCTGTCTTTGGCGAGGGCGCTGTAATAGCAGCCCGTGCTTGACGACAGCTTTGCATGTTAACCCATCTTCATATGAAGCTGTTTAAGGTTTCTTGATATAGCATAGAGCTTAATATTGTCAGGGATATAGGGATTACGGGTTCTGGCCCCCAGAGAAGTTGTCCGGAAGCCAGTCTCGCAGTCTCATCAGCCTCCTCATTGCCGTAGTTACCGTCATGTCCTTTCACCCATACAAGAGAAACAACATTATTTTTGAGATATCTTTGAGAGCTTCACGGCACTGCAGTACCACACCTGAGGTAATTGTACAACTGCCCAGGGCTAGTAAAGCGGCTCTATTGTCACTGAAGATACCAATACATTGATTCTCGATTTTCCTTTCAAGAATTGCTTTTGCACCATGCATTATTCCAATTACTTCCGCTTGGAAGACAGTGGCCATTTTGCCTAGTGGTATGCTTTGGCGGAGGTTCAGATCGTCAGAGAAAACTCCGGCACCCGTTCCGTGCTTTGTTTTAGATCCATCAGTAAAGATGGATATATCTATATGCTGGGTAAACCCGGCATTTTCATAAACGTTAAATTGTCTATTGAAGGCATATTGTAGAGGGAGGTAGTCCACCATGGCGTCCAGAAGAAGGATCTTGTCAACGGCCTAATTCAGAATGCGGGTATGCCTGCCTCCCTTTCCTGCTGTGTGCCATAGCCCTTTGTAGCGCAGCCTCAAGGCGGCCCTTACGGCTACTTCCACCACAAAAAGATCAAGTGGTGGAAGGCATAAGATCACCTCTAAAGCGGCTGTAGGGGTTGAGCGTATAGCACCTGCAGAACTAAGACAGGCAAGACGTTGCACATGTCCTAGTTTACTTGCTGCCGTAGCCTGTCTGACCCTGGGCCACCAGACAAGTGTTCCATAACATAGCATGGGCCTAATCACGGCAGTATACAGACACAAGGTAATTCGGGGGGAAAGTTCCCAGGAATTACCTAAAGTGCGGCGACACTGCCAGAATGCCATGCATGCTTTTTCAGTTTTAACTTTTAAATGTTTCTCCCAATTCAGCTGTCTGTCAAAAATAACTCCCAAGTATTTGACATTGTCTGAAAAGCTGAGAGAAGTGTTGAATAGGAGAGGTCTACGTAAAGGTCCCACCTTCCTTTTTTTTGTAAAAAGTACCGTTTCTGTCTTTGAAGGATTGACAGAGAGTGACTGTTCATTACACCATGTTTCTGTTATTCGAAGAGCTGTCTGCATCAAGTTACAGAGCGTGCCCTCGAACTTGCCAGTAATGAGGATGACGATGTCATCCGCATATCTAGTAGTATAGAATCCAGCATCATTGAGTGTGCTTAGAAGGCTGTCTACCACTGTATTCCACAGTAGTGGAGACAGAACCCCACCTTGCGGACAGCCCTTCGTCACAACACCTCTAATGGAGTTGTTTCCTATATTAAATTGTACTGCTCTCATCGTAAGCATGTCAGAGTTAATGCTCTCAAATGAAGCCTGTCCAAAGGCTCCTTCAATATCAATTAAAACTTCCAGAGTGGACATTTTATTGTCCAGCGATCTCTCAATACGATTCACTACAGCATGTAGCGCCGATTCAGTAGATCTCTCTGAGATATAGGCATCTTGGTTCAGATGCAATGGGTGTAAAAGCCAGCATCCTTTCACGTATTTCTCTGTCGCAAACTCTCTCAAGTGTCTTTAGTAAGAAGGATGTGAGACTAATGGGACGATATGTTTTGGCCTGGGTATAATCCGTACGCCTTGGTTTAGGTATAAAAAACTACCTTCACTTCTCTCCAGCTCTCCGGTATATATCGAAAAGCGATACATGCCCGGTAGATGCGCACCAGGTGAACAAGCATCAGGTCCACTCCTGGCGACTTGAAGGGGAGAAAGGAGTTTATAGCCCAGGTTACCTTGTCACCCCGTATGACATGGTTTGCCACATTCCAATCCTCCTCTGAGGGAGGTGGGATGTTGGGTCTTGGCCATACATTGTCAGGGGTAACAATACAGCCTGGAAAATGTGTTTGAAATTAGCACTTCTGCTGTCTCTTCGGGTTTGGTTGTAAAAGAACCATTCCCCAGCTTGAAAGAGCCTGGCTGTTGGTTTGGATCCTTAGAAAGGACCTTCTTCAACCGAGCCGCGGAGGCAGTGGTCTCTATGGAACTGCAAAACGTTTTCCAAGAGTCCCTCTGTCTCTGGCGGATTTCTATTTTGTATAAACGTTTTTGGTCTTTATAGACCTCTCAGTCATTAGTAATTCTAGTTCTTTTTGCTTTGTTAAAGAGTTTGCCCAATGTTGATTTCATCCTGTCGAGTTTCGGACACCACCAGGAGGTTGTGCGACTCGCTTTCGATATCTTCAAGGGGCATGACGATTCGTAAGATTGTAGAATCGAGTTCTGCAGGATATCCACACTGATTTGCAAGTCCTCTACCTGATCAATCTTTTCTGGGAAAACCGAATCCGCCAGATGAGCTTCCAGATCTATCTTGTAAGATAGTCTGTCAGTCCGCCTAGGGTTTCGATATTGTTTTGGTTGAGCTATAGTTCCAGATAATTTGAAACAAAGCCATCTGTGGTCTGACATAGACATAACAGGTGATACCTGCCAGCCCACAATATTATTGGAAATATCTGAAGAGGCCAGAGTGATATCAATCACGGTCTGGCTACGCGTTGTGACAAAAGATGGTTTACATCCACGGTTCAGTATTTCTAAGTTTGTACTTGTTAGGTACTCAAGTAAAAAACCTACCTCGGGTGTTAATGCCACTGCTACCCCACGTAATACAATACCAAGTAACGCTTTAATTTTTTTTGCTGAAATTTTATGCTTTTCAAAGAAACATTTTATGCAGAGTAAACTTACACTACAAGCTTGGCATGTAGAGGTAACCTGTTCTGCTTTCCTTGTATTCACGGCCATGGGCATCTTTAATGCACTGGTAGCAATTGACATAGCTTCCTTTTTTTTCACCTTGAACATCCACCGCCACTGTTACATCAAGTTCGTCCAGCAACGCCTGTACTCTTGCCTGCTCTTTTTCATGTGACACCATTTCTAATCTTTATAAACACTTTTGAAGTACTGCACATCTCACAACGGAATATACATGCATAAACCTGTGTATATTTGCATATACATGTGGCGTAAACGGTATTTTGATAATTGTACGCCGCATGTATCTTTTGAGCACACGAACCAAGAATACAAAAAAAAAACTATGAAGGAGGCACCAACATTTTTTCGAAAATTCTCATTATCAGTATATCTAGTCTAATACAATTTATGAAGAACAATACGCATGATGCTGGGAACTACAAATTGTTTTAGAAATATTTCGGGGCAGCTGCAAGATTATGTGCTCAAAGTCAAAGGTCAAAGACATTAACACTAAAGGTGGAAATTGAAAGCAGAACTAAGAGAAATTGTTTAGACTTACCGTTTTATATTTGAAGTACTTAAACCTTGGATATTTATACATAAGACTTTGTTGTTTTCTTTCACTTACTTTATTTAAAAGCTCAGTAGATTAAAATAACAAGCATATCTGCTTTATACCAAAAATAAAAAAATTATATATACCAGTATCCAGCGATATGTATTTTGGATTTCCTATTTTTGAAATGGTGTTTTTACGTGATTCACCCTGTATTTTCAATTATTTAAATTCAGTTTTGCACATAAAAAAATACTTGAGTCTGCAATAACTGTATTTTAAAATAAAATTTCATCCTGCAAGTATTGTGGTTTTATTGCTAGAAATTTTTCTAATTTATTTTGGCTACCACTGTTTTTTATTAAAAGTACCTAATTTTCCATTGGCAAAATAAAGACAAGAGCAGGTAGTATTAGGTATATTTCAAACATATTGTTATGTTAACAATAAAATAAAACTTCATACAAAAGGTACACCAGCTTTAAATAAAGCTGAACTGTCCAATAATAATTACACTATTTTAACATTTACAACTAAATAATCTTGGAACAAAATATACCAATTTGACACAAAATTCGTTCACTTCTAAGTAAAGCTCTTAGGCAGTCTAATTCTACCTACGACTACTACTAGGAAATTCTCTCTTCATATGAAAATTAATACAATCTTTACACTTTATAATATACACGTGGTTATATTTATTTAAAATCACACAATTGAGTTTAAATTTTATATATTTAGAGATCACAGAAATAGAGCTGGAAATGAATGTCGCGCTTCTTATGACGTAATTTCTTAGCTTAAATATATTTCCAAAATATAAGGCATGTAGTGCAATGTGCAACTAATGGAATGTTGCAAAAATAGTTTTGCGTTCAAAAATATGTTTTTCAGCAGGCTGTGGCCCCAAAGTGATCGACTTAGAAGTCGTATTTTGCTATTCCAGTCCATCTCTTTTGTACATTCTTTTACATAATTTAAGTTAAAGTTATTACATTATTGTCGATAATAGTATCACAACAGTGATTCAACTTTACTTTGGTAATTTCCGAGCTGCCTTCAATTTCCTAAATTTTACAATGTCTGTGTATTCCAACCATTTACTATGAAACAATAACTGGGAGTATCCGCTACAATTTCGGAACTAACATGCTCCATAACATCACCAAATTAAATGCTCCACAACAATTTTTGGCACATATTCGTTATTTATTTATCGTCCTCTGGAATAAAACCTCGCATAAATTATTCCCAATAGTTATCAATATAGTTTTAAAAATAAAAATAATATAAAATACTAAAGTCATTTCTTATTATCACTAACTTGCACATTTCGATATCATTGTTGTAAAATTGGCACTGAGAAGTCACTAAGTTAACACAGTTCAACCTATATACACAGTTTTATTATCACTTGTCTTCGTCTTTCATATAGAAATGCTGCGGCGGTTCTCTTAAGTTCGGCGTATCGGGAGAACAAACTATATTAATGTGTCTACTACTATTACTGCTAAGATCTGTGGGTCCCTCCATGCTCAAATCCGTAGGCTTCTCGTCGAACTCCTGATTCCTACTCGCATCGTGGTCTGCGTCGACTGGCTCAGGTTTAATCGTCACATGGGGGGTTAATGCCTGTGTGGGAGCAGCTGGACGGGTCGGTGACATTTGCTGGCGCAAGAGGGAAATGTTCTTGATGTTCTTCAATTCAGTCGGATTTCGCAAAAAATCTGGAATTAAAGGAGTAAATGAGACGAGATTTATACAGTAAGAGCTGAACATTTTAAAGAAATTTTAGAGACGACATTTTGTTTCAATTGGAGATAAAAACTTGTGAATTTTTGTTTCATATTTCAGGGCGAGTCAGAAAACAGGTTTCTGTATGTCGTTACTTTCTGTTTAAACTTTAAATATGAAGAATATATTTTGTATAAATTGGTTTTCCTGCATTATAAAAACTTTTGTTTGGTATTTTCGGTTGTCTTTCTGTACAAAATACTGCAAATATTTGATATCTTTAACTGTTTGAACTTAAAACTCTCATAATTTGATAGTTTTGGTGGTCTTTCTGTGCTGAAAACTGTCTAATGTCCAATATGTTTAGCTGAAAACACTAATATTTGATATTTTCAGTTGTTTGTCCTGTGTTATTGGGCACAGTCGTCTGGGAATGTTACGCTTTTCGTCCTAGATACACAATGTACTATTGTGTGATATGTTCAGCTAAACATTTTAATATTAGACATTTTTGCTTGCCTTTTTATGCTGAAAACTGTCAAATGTCGTATATGCATAGTTGTTTACTGTTGAAAGCTAATATTTGGCACTGTTAGTTGTCTATCAGTACCTACTGTACACCTACTATTATATTTCATATTTACAGGCACCTTTCTCTGCTGAAGACAGTGTAATATTTGATAGGTCCAGCTGTAAAAGCTCATATTTGGTATTTTCACTTGCCTTTCTGTGCTGAAAACGGTCAAATGTCCTGTAGATTTAGCTGTTTGTTGTTGAAAGGTCATATTTGGTATTTTAATTGTCTTCCTGCGCTGAAAACTATTATATTTCGTATTTTCAGCAGTGTTTCTGTACTGAAATCTATATGTACTGCTTGATATGTCCTCCGTGTTTAGCTGTTTTCTGTTGAAAGCTCATATTTGATATTTTAGGTCGTCTTTCTTTGTTGAAAACGGACAACTGTTTGATATATTTAGTTGTTTTATGCTGAACATTTCAAAATTTATTATTTTCAGCTGTAGTTCTGTGCTCAAAACTGTTGATATTTTGCTTATCTATTTTCAGCTGAAAACTCTAACATTTGGCATTTTTAGTTACCTTTCTGAGCTAAAAACTCTGCTATGTGGGATTTTCACTTGTCTTTCTTTGCCGAAAACTATGAAATATCCTATATGTTTAGCTGTTTGCTGTTAAAAGCGAAGGTTTGGTATTTTGAGTTTTCTTTATGTGCTGAAAACTGTGTAATGCTTGATATGTTTAGCTGAGAATTGTGTGTCTTTGATGAAAGCTTGCAACTATTTGATATAAGTATTAATTTGCTTTATGCTGAAAAACTGTTACTGTTTTGTATGTTTAGCGGTTTTCAGCTGGAAACTGTAATATTTGGCACTTTCTGCGCTAAAAACTATTATATTTTATATTCTCAGCCATCTTTCTGTGCTGAAAAACTGTGTAATGCTTGATATGTTTAGCTGGAAACTCTAATATTTGGCATTTTCAGTTGACTTTCTGTGGTGAAATCTATCAAAATATCCTCTATGTTTAGTTGTTTTCTGTTGAAAAGCTCATATTTTGTATTTAATGTTGTCTTTCTGTGTTGAAAACCTTCAACTATTTGATATATTTTGTTGCTTTATGCTGAAAACTTCTAAATTTGATAATTTCAACTGTCTTTTTGTGCTCAAAACTGTTAAATGTTTTGTATGTTTAGCAGTTATCAGCTGAAAACTATAATACTTAGCACTTTCTGAGCTGAAAACTATTATATTTTGTATTTTCAGCCATCTTTCTATGCTATGTGTAATTATAAAATATATTTAGCTGAAAACTCTAATATTTGGCATTTTCAGTTATCTTTCTGTGTTAAAAACTGTTAAATGTTATATATATGTAGTTGTTTTATGCAGAAAACTTCTAAATTTAGTTATCTTTCCATAAAGATATGTTTTCAGTTGTATGTGCTGAAGATCGTAACGTTTGGCACTCTTAACTATTCGAAGCTTGTTATTTAAGTTGTTTAAATTTTAT
This sequence comes from Agriotes lineatus, assembly GCA_940337035.1. NCBI lineage: Eukaryota > Metazoa > Arthropoda > Insecta > Coleoptera > Elateridae > Agriotes > Agriotes lineatus. The sequence goes on from CALNHX010002847.1 coordinate 120,189, forward strand.
AAAAATTATTCCATATACAAGGATATCCTCAACTTTTCTCAAATTGAAACATTGTAACTTTCAAAATAAAAATAATTAATACTTACTGATAGCAATGACGTTCACCCTGAAACTTTCCTTAGGATATTGACCCTGTAGTAGTACCGAAGGGCACGAGACATTTTGTCGTAGTTCATGGAAAGATGGTTTTTCTGAATTCCCCACAACTTTGCTAGACCGGCAGGATCCACGATCTTAAAAAACGCCAGTATCCCGATTTTTCCACGCAATGTAGCTCGTATATCTTTGGCTGGGGTCGTTCAGCAACTGTTGGAGAAAGTCCCACAGTAACCGACCATCTGTAAATTTCAAAAACGGAATTAGTTAACAAACCTCCACTAATCACCAATCCAAACTCACTTGTATTTGGTTCTGGAGAATTCGCTAGGGAAGAACTCTCGAGCCACGGTTTTGAAGGCTGGGCTGGAGGCAGCCTCCTTGGGGCTCTTGGGTGGCACAGAAGAATAAGGCATAGGGGGGGGCTAATGAGTAAGCACCTAGGCGTATTTGGCGGACTAGTATTTTGAGCACTTTTTCCACTGTCAGGAAAAACTGTCTTCGTCGAGTCCGATGGTTACTCCCACTACCACTACACTACCAAAGATGGAATGTCCGTAGTTTGTCTGTTGGTTGTTTTCCGCGTGCTGCGGGCTCCCAGCCTGGCTGTCCACGGACGGGGGCGGGGCTCAGCGTCACCGAGTTGCTCTGCGCCATTAAGTGGGCCGCTAGGGTGGCAGCATGCGTTGAGTGGAAGGAATCGCTCCCATTTTGGGCAAGAATGTTCCAGTTTGGAGTGGGAGGGTGCGAATGGGGCGACAGCGGATATGCATGGCGTGATGTCGGAGTTACTGGACTTGACGGAAGGCAACGCTGGATAATGTTTGCTTCGCGAACTAGCAGTTGCAGAACGTTGTGCAGGACATCCCCCGATCCTGGAGCTCTTTCCGATAGGTCTGTTTCGCGTTAATAGGCACATGGCTTTTCCTGCAGACAAAAAAAAAAATTAATACAAATATTTTTTTTACTGTATGTGTCATCTGAATTGGTTGCCCAATTGCTATTAACAGCGTCAGCAAGCACCCCTAGCAACTGTGTTTGTTAGTCCTGCTTGTTGACATAATTACTAATTCTGTCCTGATAATCATTTTGGCAATTTAGCTAAATTGTAGCTTCAACAAATGGCCTTGAACTCCTAAACTGAATTTAGTACTGCCTGATTTAGCACATCAATGTTGTAGCAGTGTCAAAAGAAATTATACGATTGTATTTCTATATTTGAATATGAAGCGTATCGCATTCTTCTTTTCTAAAAACACAATTTTCTTGTGTCTTTGAAACCTACACAATATTTAACATTTCAAAAAAAAAAAACGTCATTTGTCAGCCACCAATATACCTTCTGTAGATAAGATTTAGTGAATAAAATTTTTGCAATTGTTCGCTTTTTTTAGGTTTGGATTAATCAAAATATGTATTAATTTAGTATTTCGAGTTAGTTAAAGTTTACCCTTGCATAAAATAATTTTGCAGCATAACTTTAAGACATGGCAATTCATCAGAATAATTTGTGAATTCTAAATATGAAAGAGCCGTTTTTCAACCTTTGGTGTTCATATCCATAATCGATTTTTCACAGTTGTCTCTATGACAGTATTGTTTGAGCAGATGAAGCCCACTCTCTTGGATTCTTTAAATATATCTTTCGTGGCAATTGTTTGTACTAGTAGCATTTAATGAGTCGTAAAAACTTTATGTACTTTTTACTCTTTAGATGTCCAAGCTTTAATAGCCAATATATTGCAAACAAGCTCTATTGACTATACCCAAGCTTTTACCACATCAACAACAACAGTCTTAAGAAGAATCTTACCATTCATTTGGAACATATCCATATCGATGGGCTGCAGATCGTACTCCCTCTCGGCCATCGCAGAAATGACACGACATCCTCCCTGGACCAAACTCTGGGGTCAGTCGCAAGACTGGTAGGCAGCTGGCTCTTGTAGTCCATGAGGGGCGATGATGGCGGCTGCTGGGGGCTGTGGGACAGCGGGGAACCCCAGAGGGTACCTCCAGAGCAGGGTCCGCGCTGAAGGGAATGGGTATGGGAATGCGGTCCATAGTTGTTCCGGTGGGAATTGGAGGCAAGGGGCCCGGCGCCAACTTCATATTTCAGCCTGCAATAAATAGGAAACTTAAATATTGTTTGCCAGAAGCGAATTAGCAAGTACATTAAAGGGTTGTGTTTATCACCAAGTCTGCTTTGTAACCAACAGTACTCTTTAAGATTAACTTGTGCTTTTGAAAAAAGTGGAAGAAAATAACTGACATTCTTCAAAATATAATTGTGGATAAACATATACATACTAGACATAAGTGCTACGCAACCCCAATAAAATTAAATGTGCGGTAGTAATAACCATCACTACTAAAAGTCTAAAGTCGAAATAAACAGCCATATATCAATGAAACCAACAATAACCAATTAAACAAACAACCCTCCCCCCCATATTTAATATTTACTTAATCAAAATTGAGAATGTCCATTCGCCCGTTTAAAGAGATGACGTTCTGATCTTAGAACAACACCATTGGCGTGCATTAGTGCTCAACTGCTTACTGCATTTCAGATTTCTCCAAGTATTTAAGAAAGCTAAATGTTAAGTCATTAAAAAATTCTGATAGCTAAAATTATTATGTAAACTGATTTACAAATTTCTGTAGCACGGCGGTCACGCCTCTTTAGAATAAAAAAAATCTGTTTTCCGTCAACAAATACTGTCACTATTGTCACTAACCATCAGCTAAGCGCACATTCTGACGACTGCGGAAGTCTGGCCAAGGCCAAGCCAGCCTTATTATTTACATTTAATTTTTCCGGTATTAAAGTGTGGACTTGCTAAACACACACCTGCGCAGAACCTGCTAGGTGAAGCACTGGGCAAAACCAACTTTGCATTTACTGGAAGCGGCTCTTCGGGGAAGCTGACCAACAGATCATCCAAGTAACCAGAAGCTGCGATGTTACCTAAGAGTTCGGCCGACAAAAAAGGCGATTTATTGGCGAGGCCAACCTTCGGCTTTTTGCACGTTTCCCCGTCTTTTAGGAATTCCGCATGACGGGTGCAAAAAGCCTCAGCAACTTCCACACGTGCACGAGCCTTTTATCACTAAATCGTCGAGCTAGGCGTTTATGGCACGGTTTTAGAAAACAAAGCGAGTAATTAGTGTAGTCATTATCTGCGTCCTCAGCATTCCAAATATTTGTGCTGATGCGCGCGTGGAATTCTCGGTTTGGCGAGGAGCAACAGGTAGGAACAGAGCGATTTCCTGGTGGCGAGCGCTCGCAGCTCCGGTAGTAAAGTGAACTGAACCAGGAAGAAATGTGTCAATGCCAACGCTTTGAAATAAACGGTAGCACGTCACTCGCGACACTTCCGCGTCTCATGGTTTTCTTCTTACCAACTATGGAATTTTCGATCGCGGGATTTGCCGCTGGTCTGTGTCCAGCACGTTAAGTAAGCGGCTCGTGGAAATCCTCTTCTAAACAAGGCTTGCCGTAAGGCTCTTAAGAGAAAAATAAATCGAAGGAACTTCTCAAAGCTCCAATCACGAAACTACCAAAAAATTCGATTTCGCCTCCTATAACACGTAACAACACAATGTAATGTTCATAACACCGTGTGGGGCTGCTAGATCGCCAATCGGGAGACTCCCCAGGTGGCGGATCGGAAGAACGTTCATAACCGAGCAACTTAACTGCGTGCTTCTGTACTTTGCGGTACATAGATTGTTACGTGATTGGCGAGTTGTAATTTTTTTAATGAAAACGTATGTCTGGAGATACCGCTTTATGGCAGAGTAAGTTGAACAATAGGATAACAAGGAAAGCAGATATGTGATGATTCGGAAGATTAATGAAGTGCCATGGGTGGGTACAAGAGAGACAATTATAAAGCAGACGGTAAGCCCCATTAACGAATTAAGAATTAATGAAAAAAAATGCTAGAAGAAGACCGGGGTGAAGTTATACCGCACCAATTGTAAAAGAAGAAACAGAAATACCTACGTAGACTTGCAATAAATCAATCTGATTGCACACTGATACTTTTTGCGAAGGAAACTGGCCAAACATATTTTTTTATTCTTAGTAATCTACCCGAAATAGATTAATTGGAGTTTATGCAAAATTAAATGTATCTAAAAACAATTTCTTATAAATACTTTCGGAGGATCCTCGTACCAGTTTTTTAATTAAAAATAACGCCATCTATGTTGATAAAAACTAAATTAACGTACATTATGGATGAAAGTAAATATAATGGTTGATATGAAGCAAGACTTTTTGTAATCGTTCAAGACATTCATTATAGATTTGATAAAGTTCTATTGCAACAGCCGATTGTTAATTACTTTATCCAGTTTCTTCATGGACCTACGCATCGACAAATAAATATAAACAAAAAGAAAACAATACCCAATTCGGACCTGACATCTGCATACAACAATGGCTATTATTTTCTAAGATACATAATTTCCATTTCGCTTGTAAATCAGAACTGTACAACAAGCCAACATTTACATAGATAACACTGACGTATGAAAACAAGATTTTTTACGGCGAAAGACCAAACAGGCAAGGCAAAGCCTTTTGACGTTGAAGCAAAGCCTGTCGACCTTCTGCAATATCTACAAACCTACACGTTGGACCTTGTTGTAATTTTGCAATCAAGACGAGAACTTTAACGCTTCCTAAATATAGTGCACTGTGCCAGTAGGAAAAACTAGTAGAAAAGGGTGATAGGGTTACACAAAATTCTTTGTAACTATCAATTTCCCATGCCCTCTGTAAGACCCAAGATGTTTTATTTGTACAGTTTTGTAGAGACTTCCACTAGAACATGCAGCGCTAACAATAGCATCGGATGTTTACTACTGCTACAAATAAAGTGACCATAAATACCGACGGGGTTTTTCTGGCAGTCTATCGCTTTCAAAGAGCTCATTTAGAGCAGCGGAAAAATGTGTGTATTGGAATGCAGGCTTCTTGTCAACAACAAACGTGGCTTCGTGGGTTTTATGCATAGATTCGGGTAAAGAGCGAAGGTGTTGAAATTCGCAAACGAAATACACTCTATAGAAAACTCAAGGTGCTCAAAGACGATGAGGGTTTAAAACCTCACACCATGTGAATAGTTAAAAACTGAAAACGGTGATGTGACTGAACTGCTGGAATAGGTATAAAACTGCATGGCAAAATACTGCTTAAAATTGTATTCTATGGCTTGAGAATACTTCCAGCTAAACGCAGTCAATGCACTTTCAATTTTTTAAGGCGCCAAAATGACCCACGATGTTGAATCAACGATCAAAATAGCATAACAATTAATTGTGCAATCAATAAATTGTCATTACAATAGGCAGATGTGAACTCTAGTAATGGATGAGTACCATTTTCTTGGGAATTTATTTTTGTCTCTACTGAAAATACGTTTCGCCTTTAATTTCATATCTGGCAGAAACAACCACCTGTACGTCAGCTCATCCTCTTCGCGCAGGAAAATGTTACTGGAACACATGGCAGCCTCGTTACACTTCCATTTCCACCTTTTTCTATAGAGTTACAGTTTCCTTCCTCCCACTAAATGTCAGCGTGTCTGGTTTGGGCATGTGTTTGTTGTTAGCTGATCTATTGCAAAATATTTTCAAAGATGGTCCTTATTTTCCTAGCACCTTTATCAATGAACTAAACTGAAGTTAATAGAAATCTCAAAGAAAGTACACTGTTAATGAACACAACAAAAATTAATGGAAACACCACAGAAAGTAGCAACGTTCATAGACGTAACTAAATTTAATGGAAGTCCCATTCAAAGTAATAATTGGTGATACATTATCAAAGAAACTCGGATTACAAATACCATTTTGAACACATTATTATTATTATTCAATATATGTATTAAAGTGTTCTGAAGTTTGAAACGCCGGATAAAATTTTATAGTATACTTACTCCACTCGGCCGTTACACGGCATCGTGAGCCACATTTTTTTGCGTGGGTGAATTCTATTATGACCCACTTGTACTATAACTACTATGCACGGTAGAATTGTAGACCGCATACTATAATCTAAAACTTAATGTATTTGGTGTTTACCACCGTAAAATTTGACTTAGCTCGACAGCGATATGTTCGCAGTCTGGAGAGACTGTGACGTCATACTAATCCTGCCTCGGCTCTTTTCGCCAAGAATGCTACCAAAGATTATGTTTATGTGTATCTCCACCGTATATATTGAAAACACACTCATCAACTCAATTCGATTATTGTAAAACCTATCGAGGCAGAGACGTTTCCAAGCGAAATACAGCAGTAACAGTGATGCTAATCGCTAGAGGGAGGCTGGGAAGGCCTATATGATAAGCAATTTTCCACTTTGCTCCACAACGTCCTCAAACTGTTGCTTGCGTGTTCTTATCGCGGCAGCTTAGAGATTATCTGGGAGAAATGGTAAGTAATTACCGACGTGAGAAAGGCGCGATTCTCCAATGGCACTTTCAAAGCGCCACCCTGCGGACGGTATCGCGTAAACGGTGCTGAACTATTGACAACAGCGCTTATCGTGCTTTTACGGCACATAAAAATGAAGCACCGACAGCGGCTGATTGTGCACTCGCTCGCAAACAGCGCTGAGAACTCGAAACGGCGGTCATTATAAAATCGTTATGAAATGGTAAACGCGGCTCCATCACGATGTGTGCATAAAATTACCGGTCGTGGGTGATTGGCCGCTCCAAGGCTATTAATTAGCGCCGAGAACCTCTCGGAGCCGGCTGCCCCACGAAAACTGGACAAAAACTGAAGAATTTCGACTTCTGCCAACGTTGGCCAATTTCTGCTATATGGAAAATTAAGCGTTTAGTCTTGTATCCCACATCTCTCTGGCAACACAGAAGCCTTACTATAATGGAAAAATTCCTGAAACACCAGCTTTACCAAGTTTTTTTTTCCAAGACGAGAGATGCCAAAACTGATTGCTTGAAGCTTGAAAGAGATGGATGGCAAGAGCAGGCTACACACGTTTGATTGGACATTGCAATCGGTTTCAATCTTGAAGTTTACAATTTCGGCCAATTACACCAATAAGATTTTGTTTAACGGTGTCAACAATATTCACGAACACCAATAGTAATAAAAGGTGCACATATATTAATTACACAAGCTTGTAATTATAATTCCTTCATGATATCGCTACTATTGAGCTCACATAGCCAAGTTTCAAAACAAATCATTAAATCATAGCCTGCTCAATTGGTAAACAATATAGTGACGATTCATGGATGAAAAATCTACAAGAGTGCCGAGAAACACGAAAAGAAAAAGTCTATTATGCACTTCTATTTTACGTCTTTTTCGAATTCAAAATGTAAAACAAATGAACAACTCACTCGTTTTGCTCAAAATCATAACTTTCGATATCTGGTATCTAGTATGTACTTATAAAACAATTTTGGGCGGAAAACACCGATGGCGCCAATAATGACCTTAACTGTTTGATCACATAACGTGTGAATGTTGAAAAAACTGACTACGATACAAAATTGCAAATTAATAAATTAAAGGAGCCCCTTGCTCGTCACGAAATAAATACCAGTAAACGTGACAAAACACGCCAAAGAATCTGAACTAAAGGCAACGTTGGAATTCTGGTTTTGCAATATTAAAAAAGAAATTCTGTTTACTAAGTCTCCCAGGTAAACGGAACTTGATAATGGAATATTTCTAGGAAGATCAGTGATGCTTTGTTTTTTCCAAGAAAGATTCCAATACGAGGTGCTTAATGCGCGAGAGAGATGGGTAGCAAGCACATGCTGCAAACGTTTGATCACTCGCTTTTATTGGTTTAAAGTTAAAAATAATCGGAAATAAAATTTAAAAAAAGGCAGTAGATCTTATAGGATATAATTATAAACAACTCACACAGTTCCGAAAGCGTTTCAGATGGAACAGTCATATCCAAGTTTCAAACCATTGACAAATTAAAAATAATACAATATATTACTTCAATTTCATAAAATGTACGATTTTAAACTAAGAACAAGTTCATTTTATGCAAAACAATAGTCTTCAACATCTTCACATTATACTTCATATATTAAGAACGTTTCAATCAACCTGCTCTGGGAGTAGAAAGACAGGTGACGCCAAAGGAATCGATACAATAGTGTACCTGTATATAGTATACTATATACAGGTACTCTACGATACAATCCCCCCCTACAAAATAATTATTTAATGTAGAGATTATTAGCGAACTACAAATATTTAATTACTCATACACTACTTCGAAACTTTGATAAAAATTAAATAGATCGTTGGTACAGCAGTTTGCTAGCTTATTTATATTCGTATATCGCCTTGGAACGTGCGCAAAATTATAACTCATTAATCTCATGGTTTAGGAGAGATTTTAAACCCAGGTGTCACATCTAAGCTACAAACCAAGGAAGGTTAAATTATGACTGCTTATCTTAACACACGTTAAAGTATATACACAATATTTTCTTCCACCATATCAGACCGTTACTGATATAAGTTATAAGATTTAAATAAACAACACGTTCAAGGCATTCAACATCATAGTCTTCAATATCAAATGGTTGTTTCACAACCAGTGTTTCCTCCTAGTTTCACATTCATTAATTCAGCTACCAAGTAAGATTGTTACAAATTTAAAATTAAGATTTACATAAAACAATACGACCAAGGCACTCAAACTGAGAGTCTTCAATATCAAAAGAAGGTTTCATCTCCGTCTCAAACCAATTAGCAAAGAGTCTATACCTCCACTATGTAAGATCGTTACGAATATAAACTATAATATTTAAATAAATAACACATCCAAGGCACTCAAAAACCTACACTCTTAAATTAGAAACATCGTCTTGTTCGATTGGTAGCACGCACACCTTTGACACAGCCCGTTTCACTACACCCCTTGCAGTTTTTAATGTCACTACACGAGTTATGCCGTCGTCACCTGGATGAAGTTCTTGGACACGACCCAATTGCCACGTGTAGGAGGGTGAATTATCATCCCGTAGTAGAACCATGTCGTTGACTCCAATTGGTTTGAATGGGTTGTTCTTCCATTTGGTCCGTTGCTGAAGGGTTGCTAAATACTCCGTGCTCCATCTCTTCCAGAAATGTTGATTTAGCTGGCACACTCGCTCCCAACGAGTTAGACGGTTTGTAGGGACCTCCCGAAAATTATTTTCCGGAAGAGCCGCTAAGGAATCTCCGATCAAAAAATGCCCAGGGGTGAGGGCTGTCAAGTCATTAGGATTATTGGAAAATGGTGTTAAAGGACGTGAATTCAGACAAGCTTCTATTTTTACTAATAGAGTGTACATTTCTTCAAACGTGAGTTTGGCATCACCGACAATTTTTCGTAAATGTTTTTTGGCAGATTTGACAGCTGCCTCCCATATTCCACCAAAGTGTGGGAATCGCGCAGGAATGAAATGCCAGGTGATGTTCTCTTCTGAGAGTAATTCTTCAATTTTTTGCTGGTTTTCGGCCCTTGTTAGAAAATCTTGCAGCTCAACCAGTTCATTTTTTGCTCCCACAAAATTAGTTGCATTATCAGAATAAATGTGGGAGCATTTTCTTCGACGTGAAATAAATCTTTTTAGTGTGTTCAGAAAACTTTCGCTGGTCAAGCTGCTCACTAGCTCTAAATGAACAGCCTTTGTGGTAAAACAAACGAAAATTGCAAGATACGCCTTTGTTACGCTTCTTGATCGTCTGGTGCCTTCTTTTATTAAAAATGGTCCCGCATAATCGATTCCGCATACATTGAATGGTCTAGATGGTATAATCCTATGTTGTGGTAGATTACCCATTAACTGATGAGTTCTAGTGGGGTTCGATTTAAAACATATCACGCAGTTACGAATTATTTTTCGTACAACATTTCGTATTCGCAAAGGCCAAAATCTTAGTCGAATTAATGACATCAATAATTGTGGACCTGCATGCAAATGTTTTATATGCTCATTCCTAACAATTAGGTTTGTTAGTGCATGTGAAGCAGGTAACAAAATTGGATGACGTTGCTCGTATGGTACAGCTGCATGTTTTAATCTGCCGCCCACCCTGAGGACTCCTTGTTCGTCTATAAAGGGGTTTAGCGACAATATCTTGCTCTTGCGACTTATAGGTTGTTTCTTCAGCAAATCTTCAATTTCTTGAGAAAACTCTTGATTTTGAGCCAGTTTGGTTAACCGTTGGAGTGCACCTTCCAGTTCCATTGGTGTTAGATTTCTGGTAAATCGTAGTTCCTTGGGATTTCGTATGTTATTTATAAAGCGTAAACAGTAGGCTGTCACTCTTATTAGCCTGGTGAGTGATGAATACTTTTCAAACAATGGTACTTCTGCCACACTGGTTAAGGCCGCTACGATTTTCCGTTTTTCTGGTAGATCTTGGATGTTATTATTAAACTGGTGTAGAACTGGCCATTCGCTTGAATTTTGAGAGAGCCACGTTGGTCCAGTCCACCAGATATCACATTTTTGCAGTTGAATACTCTGAATACCTCTTGAAATTAAGTCTGCAGGATTGTCAAATGTACGAACGTGCCGCCAAGAATATTGCCGAGTTATTTCTTGAATCTGTGACACGCGATTGGCAGTGAAGGTCTTCCAGGTGTTTGGGGCTGCTGATAGCCATGCTAGTGTTATTGTCGAGTCCGTCCAAAAATAACAATTATCGAATCTTAATCCTAGCGCTGCGTTGACTCTTTGAAATATCTGAGCTAGAAGTAGCGCTCCACATAATTCAAGTTTGGGTAATGTGATCCTTTTTAGTGGGGCTACTCGCGATTTGGAACATAAGAGTCGTGTGGTGACGTTGCCATGGTAATCTTCTGATCTGATGTAGACACAGCCGCCATATGCATTTTCAGACGCATCACAAAAAGAATGAAGTTGGACAGTCCTGGGAGAATTGCAAACCACTCTTCGATCTACTGAAATGTTATTTAAAACAGAAAGTTGATTTCTATATTGATTCCAGGTTGTATATAATTCGATTGGAAGTGATTCATCCCATTCGAGTCCTAACTGCCATAACTGCTGCATTATCAATTTTGCCGTTATCGTAGCAGGTCCAAGTAAACCAAGGGGATCATAAATACTGGCAACTGCAGATAAAATTGTCCTTTTGGTTACTCTGTCTCTGGTTTTGTCTGCCTTTATAGAATATTGTAGTGAATCGTTGGCAGCTTTCCATAATAGTCCTAACGTTTTGTTCTGCTTGTTTTTGTCAAGAAACAATGTATTTGCCTCTGTATTGTGAACTGGGAGATTTTCTAAGCATTTATTTTCATTAGAAGCCCATTTTCGTAATGTAAAGCCAGCTTGCTGTAATAGCACAATGAGATCATTTCTAGTGGTGATTACTTCTTGAATGGAATCTCCTCCAAATAATCCGTCGTCTACATAAAAATCTCTCAAAATTGTACGTGCTGCTTCAGGGAAACGCTCTTGTTGTTCAATGGCTAGCTGACGTAGACATCTCATTGCTAGAAATGGTGCACAAGCTGTTCCATAAGTGACCGTCATTAGCTGAAAAATTGATACCGGTTCGTCCTCGGATCTTCTCCAAAGTATTCTTTGTAGATTAACGTCTTCCTCGTTGACCCTTACTTGGCGGTACATTTTCTCAATATCCGCTGTCAAGACATATTTGTGAATTCGAAACCTTAGCAATATTTCAAATATGTCTTGTTGAATTGGAGGTCCTACCATTAGTATGTCGTTTAATGATAAACCACTGGATGTTTTTGCCGAGCCGTCATAGACGACTCGGAGCTTGGTTGTCAGACTGTCTTCTTTGACCACAGCGTGATGAGGCAGGTAATATGTTGTTGTTGTATTAGCGGTGTTGGTTACAAGCTTCATATGGCCAAGTAGTTCGTACTCTTTCATAAAGTTATGATATTGACATTTTATGGCTGGTTGTTTATTCAATCTTTTCTCGAGGGCTAAAAAACGTTTCAAAGCTGCTTCATATGATTCGCCGAGTAGTTTGATGTTTGCTTTAGTAGGCAGTTTTACTATAAAGCGACCGTTAATATCACGTGTCATATTAGCCAGAAAATGATTTTCACACGCATTTTCTTCATCGGAATACAAATTTCCGTGAGGTTTGCAATCTTCAAGCTCCCAGAAACGTCGAAGGTCGAAATCCAAATTTGCAGATGTAGACAAATTGCAAACTGTACTTGTAGTTATGTTATTTAATACGATTTTGCCTGTCACAATCCAGCCTAAATGTGTCTTTTGAAGTAGAGGTTGATTAATTGTCTTCTTGATTTGACCTATGCATAACAATCTCCAAAATAGTTCTGCTCCAATTAACATATCCACTTCTTTAGAGGTGAAAAATTCTGAATCCGCAAGTTTTATATTTGGTGGTATAACAAAATTTGTTTTGCAGATGGATACTTGCGGTAAATTTTCTGTAATTTTGTTTAAAACAAGACATTTTATTGTTGCTCCAAATGCATTAAAACGAGATTTAAAGCATACCGTTACTGCATGGTGAACTTGAACACTAGCTTGATTAATTCCTGCTACCGGCGTGGCCTTTGATTCTTTGGGCAAATTTAGGCGCGCTACTAACGAAGATGTTACAAAATTTGATTGCGAACCGGAATCTAGAAGAACCCTGCAAACGTGTTGATTTCCACTGCTGTCATAAACATTAATTAATGCTGTTGATAATAAAATTGTAGATAATTCCTGTGATGGCAGCGAGTGGTAACTAGTTGTAGCATGTTGTGCTTGGTCGGTTGAATTATTTCCATTGATTGAATCCGATTGCGACGTTGCAATTGCTTGAACTGCATTTTCCATAACCTGTGATTGTTGAACAGGTAAATGTAAAAGGGTGTTATGGCGTTTGTGACATTTCCTACAAGTGCTCGCATAACAACGATGAGCTGTGGTTCTTAAGCAGTTTAAGCACATTCTTTTAGACTTCATTTCCGCGATTCTTTGTTCGATGGGCATCGCTAAGAATTTGTCACAGTGAACTACATAATGTTCTTGGGAGCATAATTGACAAATAAGCCTCTTTGTTAAAACATGTGTTAATGGAGATTTATGGAAGACCGATTTCGACTTAGGAGCGATTGGTTGTTGATTTGCACTTTTGGATATAACTTCCAACGTTTGGCATTTGTGGGTTAAAAATTCAATAAGCTGATTTATTGTCGGAAGCTCGTTTGAAGTTTGCCTGCTTTCCCATTCTTTGTTAGTTATAGGGTCCAGTTTAGCGGTGATTAAGTGAGTAAGCAAATCGTCCCAGGTTTCAGTCGGACGTTTTAGGGCCTTAAGTGCTCGCAGATGTTTTAAAATGCCATCCACTATTTCCCGTAAACCGTGTAAACTTTCCTTCGTCAATACGGGTAAATCATAGATAGCCTTTACGTGGTTTCGTACTATAATTCGCTTATTGTCGTACCTGTTCTTAAGTAAAGCCCAGGCTTCTTGATAGTTTTCCGCCGAAATTTCGAGGGATTGAATTACATCAGAAGCCTTGCCCGAAACGGAACTTTTCAAATATTGGAATTTTTGTATGTCCGTTATTGAATGATTTGCATGAATCAATGATGAAAATGTGTTGTAGAATGTAAACCATTCCTCGTATAAACCAGAGAAACACGGTAGATTTATTCGTGGGAGACGAATTTGATTTTGCAATTGATTTTCGGTGTTACTTGTAGGCTCATTTAGATTATTTGATGTATGGACGATCGTTGATTGATTATGCCTGGCAATGAGATCTTCAGCCTTACTAATTAACCGAAAATAATTGTTTTCGAATTCTTCGCGTTCTGTACCGTCAATTTCGTTTAGATCTACTTCATCAATTTGAGATTGTATGTCATCAAAGAGCTGCCAATGTTCTTGAAATTTAGTAGTACGTTGCCGTAACTCGATTGCGCTGAGGTTGTTGTCGCTTATATTGGTTAAAGAGTTTAGAAAAGTGGAGAATCTTGTCACCGCGGATTTGATTTGGCCCCGCTTTGTTCTTAAACTCTTTAAAGCATTGTCTGACTCACTCATGGTTGGGGTTTGTTTAGGTGAATTAATAAGGAATGTTGCGTAATGTAGGGATTTCAATGAAGTGCTTAGCAGGGGTTAACAAAATATCATTGATCGGAGACTCACCTTAGTGGATTGTTGTCCTGGCACGTTGATATGAAGTTCCCTTGGTGGATTGTTGTCCTGGCACGTTGATATGAAGTTCCCTTGTTGTAATTAACGAATTAAATTCGTCCGGCTGGAAGGACCATGTAGGTTTTGCTTCTTAATTTCTCGTATTATTTAATTGAAGCACCAATAAAACTCTCGCTGATTTTAATGTTATTTATTCACAACAAACTTAACCAAATATTGAAAACAACTTGTTACGACAAATGTAAATTGGCAACTGCCCGCACATGTGTGTGTGTGGACCCTTGTCGGCTCGATTCCTGTGAGCCCGCGCTCTTCTACCTGGGACCAAAATAGCCCAAAATATCAGTGGTGTCTTTTAGATTAAACAAATATAAACTATAATATTTAAATAAATAACACATCCAAGGCACTCAAAATCGTAGTCTTCAATATCAAATTATTGTTTAAAAGGAAGAATGTTTTATCTCAGTCTCACACCAATTGGAAAGGGTATTGCCACTAAGTAAGATCGATACAAATATAAACTGTAAGATTTAAATAAACAACACGCCCAAGCTACACAAAATCAGAGTCTTAAATATCAAACGATTTTTTTTCTGAGGAACCAATTGGAAAGGGCTCTGTAACCCAACTAAGTAATATAAAACAACACGTCAAAGGCATTGAAAATCATAGTTTTCAACATCAAATGATTGTTTCGTCCCAGTCCCAAACCAATTTTAAAGGGGGTTTTACTGCCACTAAATAAGATTGTTACGAATATAACTATAAGCTTTAACTAAAACAACACGTCCAAGGCATTCGAAATCATAGTTTTCAGTATGAAATGAATGTTTCAAAAACACAGTGTTTCATCACAGTCTCAAACAAATTGGAAAGAGCTCTGTACTTTCACTAAGTGAGATCGTTACAATTATAAACTGTAAGATTTACATAAATATCACGTCCAAGGCACTCAAAATCATAGCCTTTAAGTTTAAACAATTGTCTCAAAAGAAGGATGTTTCATCGTAGTCTCAAATTAATTAGAAAGGAGTCTACAGTAAATAAGATAGTTACGAATATAAACTACAAGATTTAAATAAACAACACGCCCTGAACAACCAAAATATAGTTTGTAATGTAAAATAATTATTTACTGTCAAAAAAGGTGTTTCTTCTCGGTCAGAAACCACTTAGAAATGTGTCTGTACCTCCACTATACTAAATTTCAAATAAGAATGCAGTCGATGGTGCTCTGAACGCAAACTCAATTTTATTTATTTATTTATTTATTTATATAGCCAACAGCCGTTAGGCCAATTATAGGCGTCGCTGTGCATTTATGGGGACTTCCAACCCCACTAACGGCTGCCATGATGTTGTTATGACCGCCGGGACCAACTATTTCCGTGACAGCCGTATCACGAGGCGCCGAGAGATGCAGTCGTGGAACTCCCATCCAAGTTCTGACCAGAAATAGCGTTGCTTAACTCTGCTGATCGAACGTGGACGCTTGTTCAAGCTACACCACCCGGGACCTATTTTTTACACTAGGAAAATATAAGTTTGTATGACTGCTCGTGTTTTCCAATAATTTCATCCTATGTAATTCCAATAAACGTTGTAGAACAGCTTCTTTTATCCACTATTTATCCGTTTTTCTTTTATATTCTTAGGATTCTTACCGAATGTCAAATTGTTAGTTTTGAAAAAATATTTGATTTTCAGATGGTTGTAATGATGACTTTGTTTCGACCAATCACGGCGCATAGTTATGATTACTCCTTAAGTTTCAACCACTGCATGCTTATTTGATATTTAGTATAAGATCGTTGTGAATATAAACTGTAAGATTTAAATAAACCAAGGCACTCAAAATCGGAGTATGGAATATCAAAAGATTAATTCATCTCAGCCTCAAACCAATCAGAAAAGAGTCTGTACTTCCACTAAGATCGTTACGCATATAAACTATAAGGTTTAAATAAACACGTCTAAGACACTCAAAATCATAGTTTTCAATTTGAAACAATTGCTTCAAACGAAGAGTGTTTCATCCCAGTCTCAAACCAATTAGAAAGAGGTCTATGCTTTCACAAAGTAAAATCGTTACGAATATAAAGTATGTACAAGATTTAAAAAACAATACGTCCGAAGCACTCAAAATCATAGTTTTCAATATCAAACGATTGTTCCAAAAAAGTGTGTTTCATCTGTATCAAATCAATTAGAAATTGGTTTGTACTTCCACCAAGTACGATCGCTACGAATATAAACAACATGTCCGATGCACTTAAAATCATAGCCTTCAATATCAAATCATTGTTTCAAAAGGAGTGTGTTTCATTCATCTCAAATCAATTAGAAAGAACTCCGTGCTTACATCAAGTAAGATCGTTATGAATATCAACACAAAAAGAACAAAGGTTAAGGCCATTTCAATTCCCCCAACTGGGGGCGGGCTGCTATAGGGACCTTCCGTCTCTCTTCAGCCAAGAACGGGAAACTCGGGATGGGTGAGAGAAAGGAGGGGTGGAGACTGGAAGAAAGGTCAGGAAAGGTGGAGAAATACTGCCCCGGCATTCACCTCAGAGAAGGTACTCTGTTGACTCCGGTTAACTCAGGAAAACCACCTAAAATCCTGAATCAAGGCAGACGGTAGCGGGAATCGAACCGCGACCTCCCGAATGCTAGGTAGGCGTGCAACGCACTAGGCTATGGAGCTCGGTTATATCAACACATCCGAGGCACTCAATATCATAGTTTTTAATATTAAATTGTGGTTTTAAAAGAAGTATGTTTCGTCTGTCTCAAACCAATTAGAAATTCGTCTGTACTTCCACTAACACCGTTACGAATATAAATTATAAGATTTAAATAAACAAGATGTCCAAGGCCATCAAAATCATATTTTTCAATATCAAATGATTGTTTGAAAAGTGTTTCATTCCAGTCTCAAACCAATTAGAAGGATATCAAATCAAGCCTTCCTTAACTTACTACCGTTGCAGGTTCAAGACGTAAGATTTAAATAGACATACAACTCAAAACAATTGTTCCACATTATTTAAGACATTTTGGGAGCAGAAAAACACGTGGGGCTAATTAAAATATTTAATTTTTGCACACACCTATCGAAAAGCTTTTTGAGTTTTGAAGATGATGTAAAACCTAAATGAAATTCACACACAGCTTTAAATTATTCTGGTTGCCAGTGAGGCAAGACGGCAGTAACTTTTCCGCGGTTTCACTTTCAATCATCGAATTGTATTGCCTCAATAAGGTCGCAGCGCGACTTTTGCAACCTGCGTATGTACGACCTACATGCGCAGACAAGATTTTCCTAAAACTAAGCGGGCGGCGCTTTCTTTTCTTTAACCCGGCGAAAGTTGCATAATAGCGGATCTGCCGGTAACCGCGTGGGTGCCATATTTGGGTCATCTCGCTTTTATGTAACAGCAATAATTTTAATTGCTGGAATGTTAAACAAGATCGAGGAGGCGTCGGAATCTGCAGTCCCTGTCAAAGTGTCCCAAATTACTGTTGCGCTTATTAGAACAACTGGAAGACGACCCAAATGCGTCACGTTCGCGAAATTAGTTATTTCCGTTTGTGATATAATCGCACTTTTAACTAGAATTTTAATCAACTCCGAGAACGCAAATCAAATTGGAAACGGCCGAATTGTTCGCTATCAGCTGATAAAGAGCTTGTTACACACTTAATCGAGCTGTCGATCTTGTTTTTGAGCACTCGCGTTCTACCAGCAAGCGCACACATGCAGCACATGATTTTTTAATCTCTGCTCTACATGGGTGAAAGTTAAGGAGGCCATGGAGTGCTTGTCAACTTCCACATTTTTGTTACCACGGGCATAGCTGCTGCTAATTACGCAGTTGCTAATTTTGATCGTTATTGCAAGTGGAAATGTACTAGAAACTAGAGTATGATCAAAAATTAATCTCATCTAGAATGGCTATAAAAGAACAAATTGCTGCCTTTAAAACTGGGTCCAATATATTTTATTTTTAGGTTAGATTTAACAGGAAGTGTCTATTCGACCGGCGCAAGCTTGTTGGTTGGACAATTACATTACTTACACGTGCAAATTCGTTTACTTCAATATAATATTGTAATAAGATGGATAAAAAGAATAGCATTTGACAGTATGAATTAAATATAAGTATGTAAGCCAATTTTAAAGGCGTTGATTTCCACAGCCATACTAAACGCGATTAATTTTTGAACATACTATGTATATATAGTAGTATGATTCGTATGGTAATTTTAGTGAAATTGCTGTAATTGGACCCATTTCTCAAAATATGAGGAAATTTATTTTGAATACAGAATGTAAATGTGAATTAAAAGTAATACTGAAGGAATGAAGTATATATGTATACGATTATGTACTACACGAAATATCAAATGCGATTAGTATCAAAATGTCATTTGGAAAAAATCTGAATGTTACAAAGTTTTCCGTTGCTGCATATTTTTACAAGCAATCACACTTTGTTTTTCTATACTTGATGCAATTAGTTAAAAAATGTAGTTTTTAATAACATTTCACCTGTGGTCATAAACATTACGTTATGTACCTGCACAAATGATCAAAAAACGTTTAAGGTAAAAACTACAAATATCTTTCCAAAATGCGCGAAGCACTAAACATGAGTCATGCTTTGTTTTGAAATATAGTTGTTATTGCAGTAAACACAGTTATGCAGCTTGTTTCCAATTGTTAGTTTGAAGGAGGGTAAAAGGAAACATGGAAAAAAACTTGCCCTAAGTAAACCCGAAGCACGAAGTCATTAATCCAATTTATACACAAAAGATATTTTTTGAAATTGTGTTAAAAGCGAGTTTCGAATGTACGTGCTTACAAAAAAGCTAAATTGAAAGTATATCTGTTTAGGTGCACTTCGGAAGGATCCATGGTTCTCAAGTTTAAAGCAATTTGAAGCATCAAGGTCCGTTCATTATTCTATCGCCCTGTAGATATCTCGCAGAAATTAAGGACGTCCTTGCTGTCCAATTATACGACCGTCTGAAAAATCGTGGGTCTCGCAGAACAAATTGATCAGGAAGGTGACGTTTGCACAATGGCTTTTTATAAGAACAAATTGTACCTAGTCACGCGGCTGCGGAAGTTGCGCGTTTCCTTGACGCACGTATCTATCACTATCTCTAATCTACATCAGCGAACTTCCTATTCGGGTTTGTCCGGGCTCCTAATGGTTGTTATAAATGTATGTTGAGGGTTGGCTTAAATGTAGGGCTAAATCAGGTTTAAACGGTGAGAATCTAACACAGAAGTAAAATGAGGCACTTCCATTTTAGAACAACACACTTGCAGCAGGAAGCGAGATCAAACCAGATTACGCAAAAACGTATTTGTAATGTACATACATACGAATTAATTTTATCGCCGTTATCAGTTTCCCGGAAAATACGTAAATATCTTTAAATATGATAGGGCTTTTCTGCTAATCTGCCGCATGTTATCTCAGATAGCACAATTGTCTGATTGCGCTTTTCGCTACTACAAAATTCTACACAAGTTTAACGAATAC
This sequence comes from Agriotes lineatus, assembly GCA_940337035.1. Taxonomy (NCBI): domain Eukaryota; kingdom Metazoa; phylum Arthropoda; class Insecta; order Coleoptera; family Elateridae; genus Agriotes; species Agriotes lineatus. The sequence continues at coordinate 140,038 of CALNHX010002847.1, forward strand.
TAAAAAGGACGATTAAACAGACAGGAATAACAATTGCGCAAGTTATTAATTGTCCACGTCAGATGTACATAGAGGGTACTATTTTCTTCCTTTCAACTTTACACTCGCAATAAAAAATATCAAACAATGTTACTTTTTACATAGAATCCCTTTAGAGAAATTTCGGAAAATTCGGTATGGATTAGAGCAGGTTGAATTGTATGGCGACGTATGTGAATGAATCTGAACGCAGTAAGAATAATCGAGCAGAAACGAGTTTTTGGCTAATTTTTAAATGAATAATTTTACATTAAAAGTCACAAGAACTAATTTAAAGAATATGCGTGTACTCTCATTGTGTATCCAATGAAAAATGTGTTAGCTATTTAGCTACATATTTATCAAGGTAGGAACATAAAATAACAGGAGTGATAAAACAACTGTAAAAGGTAAAGGTTCAGGATCATTTCAATTCTCCCAACTGGGGGCGGGCTGCTATAGGGACCTTGCGTCCTTCTTCAGCCAAGAACAAGAATTATAGGATGGGTTAGAGAAAAGAGGGGTGGGGAATGGAAGAGTGGCCAGGAAAAGGTGGAGAATGGAAAAGAGGCCAGGAAAGGTGGAGAAGTACTGCCCCGGCATTCACCTCAGAGAAGGTACTCGGTTGACTCAGGAAAACCACCTAAAAACCTGAATCAGAGCAGACGGCCAGGGGAATCGAACCCGCGACCTTCCGAATGCTAAGCAGACGTGCTAAGTACTACTCTACAAGCTCGATAAAACGACTGTTTCATAATACACGAGTTTCTCAGTGTTTGATTTTCAAAAAGTGGAATATGTAAGTTTTCCATTCTATTAAAATTTAAAAGTCATATCCTGATTTGAATCTACATACTACATACATATTTCCAAATGGAAATTCTCATTAATTTCTATGTCCAAATTCTAATCGACAGTAGTGTTCGGTTTATTTTGTTATACAGTTGCAATAACTGCAGCGGTAACGAAATATCTTCCAACTAGATTTACTGTTTTTCCTGTATTAAGAATATAAACTCAGAATCGATCTTATTTTGCGGGTGGCCCTTCACAGTACGAACCACTGCAACATTTGTATAGTTATACTGCTCTCTTTCTAGCTTTGTTTGCACGTACTTGTATTTTCGATTTTGAAGGACATATATTTTCCTAAATCATTCGTTTAAATAAATCTACTACAGCTCTACAACCCCGAAATTCGAAAAGCTTTTTCGTTGAGTCAGTCATCACTGCATAACAAGGCTTGCCTGGCGCGCGCACAAACACCTGACCGAACTCCGCACCCACTCGCCACGTCGCACCTTATGTTCATCCATTTTTGCTGCACTGGAAGGGGGGGGGGGCTACCTTTATTCTGCGTTACACAATTAACACCAAGGGTTTTAGAAAAAAATGGAATGTTGACCTGTAAATGCAAACTGTAGTTAGATACAGCCGTGCGATGGAAATAAATCTAACAATACCATCCATCTATAGTAGGTTCAACAGTCATGGTAGTTGAAATATAAACAAAGAAGACATCAACAACAAAATTGGATAAAGAATATTCAGGTTACTATTTTATAGTAACATTGGTTTTTCCATCCATAAATAGAAGTCGGTATCTATTTTTAACATTTAGTTATATAAATAGATACCTACAACCTACACCATTATTTCGGAAAGTTTATTATTTTTGTATACCTAATGTTTTGGGGGATACCCAAATCAGTAAATATGTAATGTACTTTAAAAAAGTGGAAGATTGAACAATATAATTAGTAACAGAGGCTTTGAAGAAACCTTTCGTTTTAAACGAATTAAACGTATAAATGTTTGTTCATTATCAAAAAGAATGAGAAAAGGAGATTAATATGCTTTAGACACAATAATAAAAAATCAACGTGGTAGTTAAAAACATGGAAAGTAAGAAAGGTCTCCAAAAATTTGAGAAATGACGAAATGAGTTGAATGAGGGAAATGACAAACGCTGTAAGAACGCCGTTTTATATATTGTCTACTATGCAGAATCACCATATGTTCGACGATGCTGACCACTATTTTCTTCAATTTAATCAAGCAAATCAATTGTGGTGGTCATTCCATATGGCTGTACATTAAATTTCGTCGATCTTGTTAGAGCTCTAATTCTTATCAAACCTTTTTATAGTATTGCTAAGAATCACATGAACTGTTACATATTATACACATCAGCTTTCACATAATGAATTCCCGTATTTCCACTTTGTACTATGCCATAACAACAACACCTCTTTCCCTTGATCGATTTCAGAAATGTCATTCATTTTGAAAAAACAAAAGCTATACTACCAGTACCAAAACTCGATATTCGTTGACGACACCTCATCCTTGGAGATCTTAGATAAGGCAGTGCCATTTGCCAAAACAAAATTAACGAAGTAGGCGCAGCTCACGGAAACGGATACGATCCCAACCGAGCGTGTTGCAAACCTCGTTACGAAAGCACCGAGGAAGAGTCGAGCATTCAAACGCAATTGACCCAACTTTCCGACAACGAGTAATTATTGTCGGGAAGTTTATGACAAGCCCGTCCCATAAATTAGCCCACAAGAGAGCCGATAAGCACAGTTAGGTAATTCCGAGCGTGGATGGGACTCCCAGAAGTCAACCCTCAAGGTTTTTAAGCCACACGCGTTAAAAACCAATCTTGCTAAAACTGGGCTTGGGCGGGAGATGGGGTAGTTTGCGAAGGGGCTGTAACTGAGTCACCAGAATTAAATTACTCTCGTATATGAAACCCAAAAAACTTGTTTCCCTAGTGCTGACGCAGCTTTTCACAGAATCGCTCGGAAAACATTTGCATAACAAATCAACGACTGGAAATGATTTCCCAGAGCCTCCTACTCCTCGCAGATTCGGTACACGTAGGAATTTTCTTTGGGCATTAAATGAGGTATAAACAAGGCTAAATATATCTGACAATCAGACTCGTCTACCTGAGCTTGCAACAGGTAGTTGAGATTGTACAAAGGAGCGGCAACGAGGGCGAATGCTTGGGGTGGGTCGGCCAGGTCGCAGATGCAACCCCCGCGTTTTGTTGCAGCTAAAAGGCAACTTCCGAGTCCGCCGAGCTTGCTCCATTATCGTGATTGCTGGCAAATGCAGTCCCATGATGGCGTTTTAATAGGCCTCGTTAGGATATTAGAAATTCCACGTGAGAAAATTAGGAAACGTCGCGTTTCCTAAAGTTGCAATTTCGGCCTGTGCAAACTGGGCTGCTGCAACTTCTACAACAATGGGAAAGTGATTGAGCAACCGCATTACGAAGTGCCCTATTTTATCCTGAATGCTTCCTGTACAGGAAACCTAACTGGAAGGGTTAGAGATGAAGTGTAAAGTTGCTTTCAGCAAACATACGACATAAATTCCATTAAAAACAATACTTCCCTCGCATTAGGCGCCGTACCAAAAAAAAGGTAGCCGGATTGCTATTAACATTATTAATCAATACTCGCAAACGAAAACGATAAAAACTGCAAAATAATGAAAAATTGCAACCTTACCACAGTGAATTTACAAAAGGGCGATGCGTTCTTAGCATTTCATAAAGAATGACATCGAGTTATTAACATATATTTCCTGTAGAACTCATTTCCAGCATTGATTTGGAATTATCTGCAATTCATAACCTCCAAAATAAATCGAACATTTTTTTAGATTAGGCTCTTATCAGATACCGATTTTGATACAATCAGCCTAGCAAAACTTTCCATTGCAAAATGGGAATCGAACTGTGGGCAGATATCGAGCGGTCCCAAACAAATAGGTTTGAACCACCGTTCGTCGGTCGTGAAGAAAAACAGTGTCCAAGGATACGGGGGCTTTCAACTTGTCCCAAGTGGGAGCTAATTGTTGACAAGACACAAGCCGATGATTAATTTATGGCCTAAAACTAAAACCAGAAATCCGGTTTGGTTTTTGCTCCAGGATTCGACACTTCGGTTGTTTGCCTTAGTCATTTAACCGCAAATTGAGAAAAGCTGGCTCATGTCTGGCGGACAACGCGCAATAATCGCAGGATGTTGTAACACTGATTAAAGTTAAGTCTTTGCATCACTCGCTGCTCCCCGTCTACTCTCCAACTTTGATCGGAATAGGGATTGGTGTTTTATTACATTTGTGTTAAAAACACATCGCCATTGTCTGTTAACTTTCTAAATAAATGAGTATCTGTTAGATTAATAAAAAACAAACAAATGATTAGCGCCTGTAATATCATACATAAAAATTATTCAAATTTGGGGATTGGGGGTACTTTGTACCTATACTTCTATCTATATATACTATACTGCTACCTACTCTTCTGAAGACTATGTACCTAGTCCTTTAACAAAAATATAAAAGCAAAGGCGTACATTACATAGTACTCATGGTTTGAATCACAAGATACTGAAAAAAAAAAACAAAAAGCGCTTGACAATTTTACCATCTGAAGGCAATTGGCAGTCTATTTTGTTTTAAGACTACAACAAAAGTAAACTTGGTATATCAACAATGAATTCATCTAAACACAAAACGTTTTATCTAAAGGAGCTTGCTAAACACAACGACGTATAAAATTAAAGCAAAGGCTATCCTTGGACAGCCTTCGTTCTGCAACTTCCGAACAATCCCACCGAATCGACAATTGAGGAATTGATTTTATACGGCTTTCACTGCGGATTGCAATAACAGTAAAATCGCCTCGCTTTATCAACAGTCTTTCAACAGGAACAGCATCCAAGGATGACTGGTGTCCGAAAAGTACTTCCGCGTGTCGTTTCTAAATATCAACGGGAAGGATCAGTTGGGATCAGCCGCATTCTACCTTCCAACACGGATTTCAAAAACACTTTAAAACATGCATAAGGACTACGCTACTCGTTAATCGGGCAAACGGCGCTTGGAAAAAGTTGAACATCGCAAGACGGGACCGAAGGGTGCGTTCCCGAGCCAGTCTTGTGACTGCCGGTTATCGTCACGCAAAAACAAAAAGTATAAATAAATAATCACCTTTCTGGTTATCGATGATGTAAGTATATCCAATAACTGAGTAATCCAGTTGCACACAAACACAAACACTAGCGCAGTCTAATCCTCGTGTCCTTTCAGAGTGAAACGAGCAGAATGGGACATGCATAACATGTATCGAGCCACTGATAACGCTATCGCGATCGGCAGCAGCAGTAACTGTGACCTGTCTCGACGACTGCCACCTTACCACTACCGTTCCGAGTTTGAGTTTTGTTTGCGTCAACTTTGAAGTCGTGTGCGGGAGTACGCGCGGTGGTGGTAACCACTGCTTCGAGGCGGCGTTGCCACGTCGCCGCCGGATCTACACTTGTGCGGACGGCGGGGAGGGGGCGCGCCAGACTTCCTCAACTAAATCTGTACCACAGGATCATCGCGCCCGAAAATAAATAACAAGTGCTAGGGCCGGGTGCAGGTGGCTCAGCGCAGCAACGGGAACGAAAGGTAGTTGAATAATTGCTAAGTGGAACAGTAGGAAATACGTGCGGTAACGTAATAGGTCGATTATTACAGAATCTGTTTTGTAATAAGCGGCTTGCGATTTTTACTTACCGGGCTTAACAGGAACGTGTCGTTTACGTGGGTGCGCGTTATTTATGGGTGCTCGAAATTCCGCTTTCCTTAACGCATTATTATTACCTATTATTACTGACGCGACCTGCCCGATCGGCTTATTACAATTGTTGACCTTCACGCGGCGTCATCAACACTGTCGACTATGATTGCTTAAACCACTCCAGCTTGAACTTCTTTAAACCGTCCGAGTCCGTTCAGGTGTTCCACAAGGATGCTACCGACAGTCCCTTTTATTTCAACAAAATGCGTCGTCAAATCTACATAGTTATCTGCTAACCCAAACACAATTTTTTAAACTAATATGTTAATTTGTATGTCCAAACGACTATTTCAGGTGTTCTATGAGGATGCTACTACCATCAACAATATTAATTTGGTAACCAAACCATAATTTTGTACAACATTGACTGAGCATTTAACGTTTGGCAGAGTGCCGTAACTACGCCGATGCAGCCGATGCAAGGCATCGGGGCTCACGGGCTCAGGGGCACAAACAGATTTATAAAAACACTTTTTAATTCAAAATAATAATACAAAGCATGGAAATAGTAATTTATTATACAAGACGATAAAGTTAAATTTTATCCACGAGTGAATCGTTTAACGTCGAGACTAAGTCGAGATCGTCTCGACGTTAATGATTCAAGAGTGGATAGAAATAACTTTATCGTCGTGTATAATACAATATTTTTTTCTATAGCAAGAACTTTAACAATTTCAAAAGAAAATAATGACAGTCAATCACATTTCAAAATGTCAGTAGCTAGATTGGGTTGCTACGATAATACGAAGCTGTCATATTTAATTTAAACAAAAGTTAGAAAATTAAATTACTTTATCTATCCTTGATGTTAAAGTGCTACTTTATCTACCCTTGCTGTTAAAGTAAAACTTGACCTTTTGTTTTGAGTTGATAAAAGCACACTTTAACATGTGCTATAGAAAAAAAACTATTATTATTTTGTACCAGCCTTCTACACAAAAATCGGCCTATGTAGGTATTGAACGTATCGACCGAGACTGCATACGCACTATGCAGTGGTGTGATATACAGGCACTTAAACTACCTATCTACCTACAACAAAAAAAGAGCAAACGCTACACGTTCTGAAAACCAACTGGGTTTACGAAACTAACAGATGGATCGATCAGCTGCTGGAATAACTTCAATTATTTGCGATACTATTAAAGCATATGATTGGTATCTTTTAAAATGTCGAGAGCAGGGATACGATGATAATATACCTAATGAGCGAAATGTATCCAGGAGTACAAATATGTCTGAAAAATTACAGCCGAATGCGCTTTATGTACATTACGCTGAGCATAATCTTAATTTGGTGATAAATGATGCAATACATGGAGTGCCAGAAATATCAACTTATTTTGCAATTGTTCAAAGCATACTTATATGTATTTTTTGGACACAGTGTAAATCGTTACGATCTGCTACCTCAAATTACAGGGTATTAAAAAAAACTAAATCCAACACAGTGGTCTAATCGTATTTCATCTATATTAGCAATAAAAGTGAGATTTCCTGATTTGTTAAAAGCGTTGGCTAAGACTTATAATCTTCAAAAGCGATCTGAGGCTTTTCTTAATAAAACTAATTTAGAACAATTCTATTTTGTCGTAACTACAATACTTATAGAAAAAATCTTGAACAGTATTAATGTCATATCAAATATCTTGCAAAAAAAAAACATGGACATTGAGCAAGCTGCACGCTACTTGAAAACGTCATGTTCTGAAGTTAAACATTTAAAACGTCTATTTGAAAATGTAATCCAAGATGCAAAAAATATTGCGCATAAATGGGGTATTCCTAGCCAATTTAAGATAAAACGTCTTCCAACTGCAAAAAACATTTTGATGAATTGACCTACAAGATCATCGGTTTGAAAACGAAGAAATTCTATTTAATAGATATTTATGCATTAAGAGAGATATGAATATGTTTTTTCCCTGAGGTTGACATGTGTTACAGACCGAGGGTCTCTGGCCATGAATATCTCCTGTGGTGCATACAATATTTTATTTACTAGCATATTAGTAAGAACAAGCAATCCAGTGAGACAAATGTCTCATTTAAAAAAACAAAAAAGACCGTTTTTCAAATAGAACGCGTATTAAATAAAAACTGTACCCAGACCTGGAAGGTGTCAAAGTGGTTGCCTAACCGATCGACGTTTTAAGGCGCAGAGGGTCGCAGCTCCGTTTGGCTACTGAAACATCCTTTATCTAATAGACGTGTCTGTCTGGGACGCTGTTTTATCCGGGACGCTGTTTCAGCAGCCAAACCGTAAGAGATAGAGAAAAAAGTTATGAAAGTTATATGTTTGGAATGGTCATGTCAGGTCAGGAACCGAATTTCCGACTTTCACTCTGATGATGCAAGCTGCAAGGTCTTGCGAAACGTTAGTGAATATGGATGCACAAACAGCAAAACGGCCAAATCTGCCTAAGTATCCTCGTTCTCAAGATACTCAAACAGCACGAGCCACCAAAGAGCATGGCCATCGCGCGGGTTTTTGCTCGACTTCACAAGGTGCAAGGCACATTAAGCCGAAAAATGCTGGGTGTTCATATACAAATACTACGCGGTCTAAGCCAAAATTCTATGCTAAGGAGAAGCCAGTACTGTTAGGGTTAGTATCAAAATCCAACAGATCCGGATACAACCAATCAGTGACTGTTAAAAGTGTCATGTGACGCTCTCTTTCAGCACTATGTGTTTATGCGAAGTAATGCCCGACATACCGGATTTGATTATTTAGATATTAGTTTAAAAACTTATTTAAGTTAAGATAATTTTGTTTTGCGTTCTCAATACACTTTTGAATTTATAAAAGTACTGTTTTCATATAGAATTTAGCTATAAACAACAACTGACTTGCAAAACCCGACAAGGCACAATATTAGTTTGAAAACCAACAATTACAATATTTAAACGTGAATATCCTAATCTGATGTATAGGCAAAGGAGCCAAATGTTGAGAATGCGAAATGCCATATATGCTTCATATATTACGTCTGGGAACCGATTTTATTGGAATGAATAGTACAATAAGCATCAGAAACGTTTTTCGCGTTTTACTGCAAACAGAGCAAAGTGCATTTATCGACTTTTGATCCTAGACGATTCAAATATAAAACAAATATTTAACTGTAAATTAGGATTACTAGCAAGTAGCAACCGGTCGTAATTTTGCGTGGTTAAAAATTTTAAAACACGTTGCTACTGACGACGTGACTAATAAAATCATTGAAAACACGTTGCTATTGACGACGTAAACTAATGAAAACATGTTATTAAACAGTCGTTTTACAACTTAAAAATGCCAACTATAAGTCAATTTTACACACTGTCGCAGATCAAACAATACTGAGCTATTGATTATAGAATATAACATGAGTGATAGTTTTTCTAAAGTATGCTCCTTTTTCGGCATCAGCGGAACGTTCGTTTTCAAAACTAAAATTAATTAAAAAACTATTTAAGAAACACAATGAAGCAAGAACGGTTATCTACTCTAGCCTTAGTTAGCATTGAGGCAGAGGAGGCTGGGAAAATGAAAGTGTTAAAATTAATTGAAGATTTTGCGAATGCGAAAAGCAGAAAAAAACCATTTTAATTTTTTTTAAATGTTCAACGTGTAAAGAGAATGTTTAATGTGTTATGAAAATTTATGTTTTTATTTACGTTTAAAATATATTTTATATTTTAAACTGTGGGTGTACTGTTTTATTACTTCGACACGAAGTGTACGAAGTATTGAAATTCCCTCATATCAAAAACCACTCTGAGTCAAATATCTCTAATATTCGTGCCAACCGACTAATGAACCCACTATACCAAATCTCCCTCTCGGCTATGCGGATCTTTTGGTGAAGACCCCAGCCCACTAGATCCCTCCCTCGTATTGGGGGGTGCCTAAACGTGCTGTGCGGGGTATGTATGTTCGTATGTGTACACGATTCCGGTCGCCAGGAACCTTCCTGAAGTCTTGAATCTTTTTCATACGATAGGTCCTCCGAAAATGAAGGCAACATCCATTTTTGAGGTATGGCCGTCGGCAAAAAAAATTTTTTTTTGAGTTTTTTTTAATTTTGATGAATAACTTGTTCATAATATTTCATTGTATTACCGAAACGGAGTGATGCTGAGTGTCGAAGTATTCTTGGAAAGCACGAAAGAGTGCTTTTCTTAGGTGGGGGGTACCGTATATTTATTTCTTATCATATACGTATAGATATTTACTATTTTTTGCCTTTATAGGGTGGGGGCCCATACATAACTTTTTGCATCGGGGCCATTTTTTTGTAGTTACGCCACTGACTAAAACTGAAATTAATTCACGTAATACAACAAAGGAAGCTAAGTGGTGCAGACAAAATTTTCAAGTATATCTACTTATTGTAGAGGTTCTGTTTGCGTCGTTCGAATATAATGGAAAATTAATCGGGGGAGCCCAAAAATTTGGTTATTCCAAATTACGCGATTCTGAGTCTTCAGATCCTAAAGCGACAGAAAAAATATTTAAGTTTGTATTCTTGTATTTAAGAGGGTATTTTATTTTTGTTACCTTTTCATACACATATACAAGTTTGTACCGTACTTATTTGTCGGTTTTTGTATATACAGTCAGACCTCGCCGTTCGCGGGGGTTACGTTCCAGAAGAATGCCTCGACGCGCAAGTAAAACGGAGTTAGGTTCCATCCATTAACTAGATTTATTTATACTATGCAACCTCAAAAAAACCAAAACTTTTCTGCGGTTTTTGTCTGGTAAATCTGAAGCAGAAACTTTACGTTTTGACATGGTTTTCCGTGTTTTAAAAATTAAACTCAATTGAATTTTCATCAGAAACGCTCGAGCAGACAGTAAAGTTTGAACTAAAATTCCATACGTAACATAAGTCTGCCACTTGAATCTAGAGCTCGAATGTCCATTTGTTTATTCAAGTTATAATTTTACAATTTATTTCAAGTCCGATTTGGTGATAAGAGATTCAAAGAAATAGGCTCGATAAGTGTGTTTACAAGTTCGCGATAAATAATGTTATTTAGGTGTTCATGACATAAACCGCATACGTCTGCTTTATTTACTTACGGCCGGTCTTATGAAGGTCACTAACCTGACGTTAACTTTAAATCGCTGTTAAAATAAACAAAACCTCATCAAAACGTTGGGGCTTATGACATATTCATTAGTAAACAAATTTTTATGTGCTTTTGTTTATTTTAACAGCGAATTAAAGTTAACGTCAGATTAGTAGCCTTTATAAGACCGGCCGTTATTGTGTGAAAGATGAAACAGTTAACGTTGGCAAAGCAAAGAAAAGGGAGCACAAAGGTGCCCCGCGTAAAATCAAATCAGCGAACCGCAAAGCCGCGGACGGCGAGATCTGACTGTAGATAGTGTCTCGCAGAGTATCACACATAGTGCAATTAACATTGAGAAATTTTGAAAAGATCAACTATTACTGTGTGCGCATCGAGGTACGCGATTGGTCAGAAATGCAAACAATTTGAAATTAATTTGACGTTTGTCATTTCTGACCAATCACGTACCTCGATGCCTACACAGCAATAGTTGATCGCCCAATAATTTTCCAATCTTAATTTGCCTATGTCTGATAGTTGGTGAGAAACACTGTAGACATATTCTATGCAATCCAGGTTAGTTGCAATAATATTCTGGCTAGTATTTTGCTAAATATCTACTGAGTAATATACCGGGTGTCCATTCTCAAAGTCGAACATAGGGAATTAACATTAGTTGAATGCACTAATGTTAAAATTAACATTAGTGCATTCCCTCGTTCTTCATTGAAATAATTCATTTTCTGTAGATAATTTTAACAGACGTTGACAGAAAATATTTGATTTACGCCAACTGATTACCATTTTTTTTTTGACAAATGCTATCGTATCGAACTTGAAAAGCCTGGCATGTCATATTTAAAAAGTCCCAAGTTTTAAATTAGTATTTTAAAATAAAAATCGCATGTTCAATATTATTATTGTTATCATTTGATGCGTAATAATTTTATCTTTCTGTAAGTTGAATTGGCGAGCAGGAATCGGCAAAAGCGTTCAATACAATGTTAATCGCCTATGTTTGACTTTGAGAACGGACACCCGGTATAAATAATATCCCGTTCAATATTATTCTGCTGACTATTTTATGTATCATAATATTATTTTTACTGAATTATTTTTATTTTACTAAACATTTTTTTATATTGCGGTCCCCTTAATCTTATTTACTAGAAATTAGATTATTTAACTGAACAAAATTACTTATGATTTTAATATAATAATGTGCATTTATATGGTTACTTTGCTTTATTGAAAAATAAACTTACTGTCCCGGTGCTTTTTTAAATGAAACATTTTTTATTTGTACCGAACACTATATTCTTCCTGAACATCTATATTTTTTACTGAATATTTATTATTTTACAGGGCGCTTATTGTTTTTTTACTGATTGTCTACTATTTTTACCAAAATATTATTATTTTACGAAACATCTATTATTTTACTAAACATTCATAATTGTTAAGATAATCTCTGAAACTTCTTTGTGGCGTGAATCTATAATTCATATTCTTATTTGGGCATTTCGCCACTCTGCAAATTAAAATTATTGAATAACGTAAATAACGTGGTTCATCCCACAGCGCCAGTTCTGCTTACCAAAAGTGGCCCACTTGGCACTCTGATCCGATCTCGCGGTTTCAAGAACTAACGTTTCAAGCAAGCCGGAGATCTCACCCATTTAAAGTTTGAGAATAGGTTGAAGCCGTTTCGACCCCAATGCCTCTAATCATTCGCGTTACCGTTTATTTACGTTGTTTAATAATTTTAATTTGCAGAGTGGCGAAATACCCAAATAAGAATATGAATTATTCATAATTGTTACTGAACGTTTAACATTTTTACTGTGCATTTATTATTTTTACTGAACATTTATTATCTTACAAAACATATATTAATTATACTTGACGCTTATTGTTTCTACTGAGCAAACGTACTTGATGTGTTAATAAAATACTGTGTATTTATTGAATGTATGAGTAAATCACTGAGAGGAAGATATTTGAAATTTTTAATTAATTTGCTAACTCTATCTATTTCCGTTTCATAACGTTATAATGACTTGAACTGCTTACATTCTGTTAACATGACACATCGAGATAGCTGCTGACGCACTATTACTATCAGAAAATGCTTTTTCGTCAATTAAGACCGAAGGAAGTCGAACTGATTGTAGATCGCAGGTAGATAAGGAGACACTGTTTATTAATTGTTCTTCGAAGCAAGCGATAATGTGGCTACCACATTTTCATTACTCAGTCCATCACATGGGCCCGGCATTTTATCCTTGTTGATAAGCATTTTAAGCAGGGGCGACTCGTGACTGCAATTTTGGATAAAATGTCTGGGCAATCCTTGAAGCTATTAGGAAATGAATAAAAAGTTGCAAACAAATATCTTTCTATATAAGAAGTAAAAGTACATGTGCATGCACAAACTGGCTAACTTAATTAAAGAAACAAAATGCTTTTTCTACGATCCCTACTAAAAGTAGGCCTTGTACCAATAGCTTGTGGAACTAAAAATGACATCTTAATCATATTATAGATCAGCGTGCTAAAAGTAAAATCAGCTGTTTACTTTTAGCACACGTGCGCAGCTGATTTTGAATTTAGTCTTTTAAACTGAAAGTAATGTTATCGAGTTATTCTAGTTGTTTCTTTCGTTAGAAGTAAAGTGTTTTAAATAATTTAAGTATTATACAGTGGACAAAGTAAAATTATTACTATAAATAATTACTTTTGTCAATTAACTTTGACAACTACTGGTTGCAGTAATAGTCACCGGTGCCGGTTTCTTACCCACTGCCATTTTTTACTATGGCAAATTATAACTGTCAAAAATGTAAACCTTAGTTAAATCCATATTTATACATTAGTACAAGTAAATTCAAGGTTGTAGAAATAATATCGTATGCGAACTCTTGACATGTTATGATACTCAGCCTACGGCTTCGTCTCATATTTGTTATGTGTCGTATACTAAACAGTCACTTTTAGCACTTGTATCAAAAAATAGCTGTTATGGAAAACAATTAAGTGAAAGGAGTAGATTTTTGCGATTGGGTAGATGGGGAATGGTGAAAGTGAGCAATTTTGATCAGGCGAAGCCATCGTCATTATCCACATTATTGTGTACATAATTATATGAAAAACGCAAATAATCAACATGTTGGGGCATTAGACGTTTATGAATAACCAATACGTAATGCGACCCCATTTCTAGTTCAGACTTTAAAATTCTACTTGGAGTAATAGAAAAATGTCTCCATCTCTCCATGTTGCATGATGATGTCCCATCCCGCTGTAGCATAATTATTCGCAATTTTTTACAAGATCGATTGTGGGGTCACACAAAATATCCTGTTTATTGTATTCGACCCACAATGTTTAGTACCTACTAATAGAACAGAACTGAAAGCGCATTTATGTGTCGGTATTTCTACTTAAATGTTATGCACAACACAAATAATTGCAAGTATCTGTTTTTTTTTGCAAAGTGGGTGCCGGTATTGAGACATCCTATATAGAAATGATGTATGTGGTTTCCCTTATCGGGGGGTTGTGAATTCCTAACGAACCGTCCCTGCCCTCAAACTCTTAAAAGTGAGTTTCACAACTTAGAACTTATGAAGCCACTCCACACTCCATGCGAAACTGAAAACAACGATAAGGACGGCGCGGACTGGTTTGATTAGGTTCGCTAAGTACTGACGTTACAAGAATCGCGAAGGACACGCATGCATTACACTTATTAGTTTCTAAATTACATATTTATTCCCATCGGTGTAATCGTGCCGATAAGAGCTCTGACGGAAGTGAAGGCAGCTGTCGACATGGAAATGGAACTTGTCAGAACTTGAACTTTGGTCGGCAGCCGCTAGCAAAAAGGCGCTGATAAGCAAATAATTGCAGTGACGCGAGCAATATAAAAGCAAACAGGGCCTTAGAATTTTCTGTTTCGCGGAGCTCGCTGCTTCATTTCCGTTCTCCCTTCCGGCGGGCCGACTTCCGCCGTCATTAAATCACGTTCTTCGCTTCCGGTTCCGTTTCGCGGCGTTTCGGATTCGCGTTTCCAACAGAAAGGGCGCAGCGGTCGCAGAATTCGATAGCTGTTGATAACAAAAGTAATCTGTCAGCCTGGCGACCAGCTCGGGCGATAAATATAGCATTTATGATCGGCGATAACCTTAGTAATCTAGGATATCCGGAATGTGATAACCTAATAAAGCGATGACAAAGCCTGTTTTTAACATAATCCCACGATTGCTGCTTCAACGACATTGTCTAAAGGAAGGAATGCTAAATTCCATTGTTTACTAAACGCAACGTAGGCTACTGAATAATGCTCTTTTTAAAGACTTCCTGGCCTGTGACTCGGCGAGTCCTGAACACAGGAGCGTAGCTGCACTGTAATTATAAAACTTGTTATTACAAGTGAACTTTGAAAATTGCAAATTCTACTCCTACATTGTCAATGTATCTCTATTTCTTAAATGCCAATATTTTTTCGAAAAAGAGAGGATGTCCACATTCCTTGTGACACACCACAACAATAAAGTATCATTAATCATTACCAATGCAGTGCCGTCAGTTCAATCGTTTTTGATTGTTTTAATGTCTCAGAAACATCCGATACCCTTTCATCAACCTATCATGCATTTTAAATAAGGTGTGGAAGCCACAATTCCATACTAAAATTTTAAAAAGTAATTAATTACACCATGCCGTGGCTAATGGTTGCCTAACTGGAAATGGAAATGACATTAATTAATCAACGTTAATCACATGTAAATACAAATTTCAAAGTCGATTTTAGAAGTAATTACATTTTAAATAAAAGAAGTGGTCCTACCACTATATCACGTGGTGCATCATAATTGGAAAGCAGAATTGAAATGTAATATATAACTAAATTTATTAATAATCAGATAAGTAGGGGTTGCTTAGAATAATTCAATACAAATATTGTTTTTACAATCAAACCACTTGTATATATAGTGGCATTCAAACTTTTTGATAGTGTGTTACCATATTAAGTACCCAATCATCTGACGACCCCAAAATGTGGTTTTGGATGCACATGATTTCCATGCATTTGTTGAAAATTTAAATGTAGCTTATAATAAGACAGACTCAAGTAAAAGAAAACATATCGTAATTTTTTAATACAATACGAAGGAAGTATTGTAATCGTGAAAAAATCACCTTCCGAGATTACTTCAGATCTGCGCAATTAAGGGTCCCTAGATGACGAAAAACATGTTTTCTCAATTCCGTCTGTCTGTCCATTGAGCGCAAATTTAAGAATATTTATTTTTTCTATAGCACATGTTAAAGTGTGCTTTTATGAACTCAAAACAAAAGGTCAAGTTTTACTTTAACAGCAAGGGTAGATAAACTAGCACTTTAACATCAAGGATAGATAGGTAATAGTTATTTACTATACAAGTGGGATAACAGCATCATTAATATACGTGTGTGTAAGCTACAAACGAGTGCGTAGCACGAGTTATGTAAGCACACAAGTATATTAATGATGCATTATCACACATGGATTGTACAAAATTTTATCTACGACTGCCTAAAATTGAGAAAAGTGCATTAAGAGAAATGTCAGATCTGTCATTTTCAAAAATATTTTAGTAGGCAAGTGTCATTATGTCATTCATTTGACACTATTTCAGTTACGTAATGAAGTCATTACACAACTCAGTTGCGTAATGAAACCATTACATAACTGAGTGGTGTAATGAGCTTCATTACCTAACTGAAATAGTGTCAAATGAGTGACGTAATGAGTTACTTATCCCACCGGAGTAGATAAAGTAATTTAATTTTCTGACTTTTCTTTAAATTAAATATGACAGCTTCGTATTATCGTAGCAACCCAATCTAGCTACTGACATTTTGAAATGTGATTGACTGTCCTTATTTTCTTTTGAAATTGTTAAAAGTTCTTGCTATAGAAAAAAATATTGTATTATACACAACGATAAAGTTATTTATATCCACTCTTGAATCATTAACGTCTCGACGTTGAACGATTCACTCGTGGATACAATTTAACTTTAACGTCTTGTATAATAAATTACTATTTCCAATACCTACTAGTCAATCTGTATTTTATCTATGAAAATCACCATGGTAAAATAACATTTTAATCATGAGGGTGGATACAATGGTACTTTATTCACTAGCAAATAAATAATTCATAATCCCTAGCAACTAACAAAATAAATAGGTGCTACTGTGGCCACTAGTACAAAAACAAGTAATAAGATATTCAGTTGAAATGATTTATTCAATTTTAAAATTTATTTATATAACTAAATGTAGGTATTGGAAAAAATATATGCCGCACGCGAATAAAGAGATTTTATTTTATCCATTCGGGGAAATTTTCTCACTCGGCTTCGCCTCGTGAGCTGAAGGATAAAATGGCTCTTTATTCACTTGTAATTGTACCATACATAATTAGGTTGTATTAATTTTGGTTTGTTTAGAATTTAATAGGGTTTTGTTAAGCTTTGTACCTTTATTGTGCAAAATAAAGTTGCTCCATTCTTGCTGCTTGCATATCATTATAAAAACTGCTGCCAACTGTAGTCGAACGGCTTGTCGTAGGTTTTGTTTCTTCAAGACATTTATGTACCTAAATTTTATCACTGTTATTATCCGACATAATAATTTTCATTGCTTGCTTGATACCACTTTGAGAGCGAACCCGTGGGCCGAATTGGTTGATTTTGGTGTCAATCGACTCAGGGCGACGCAAGTAAGCCAGTAGTAGGGTTTTCAAATTTTTATAAGTGACTTTTTTTTATGTGGATTTTTTTCGTTGATCGCAAACCTCAAAATTAACTCGACACACAAAATGGATCACTCTTGTACAAATTGCATTAAATGAATTATTTCGCGCCCAATTTAGGTGCAGAACGCTAGTTTACAATATATGCGTTTACTATCACTCAGTTTGATCAGCTCAGGTAAAAATAATTTATTTAATACACATTTTTTAAGTCGTAACATGTCAAAAATCTTTCAATTTTTACTTCCTTCGTCTAAAAGGCGAAAGAAGTTTTTAATCGTGAAAAAATCACCTTCTGATATTTCTTCAAGTCTTTACGTTTCTGAGTCTATAGATGACGAAAAACATGTTTTTTCAATTCCATTTGTATGTCTGCACGTCTGTTTGTCTGTCCTTCTGCCTATCTGTCGGTCGGTCTGTATGTAAATACCGTTTTCCTAATTCAATGTGTTTGAAAAGTAATTCTATATCCTTTGGGTGTGCTGTAGTAGGTTGCAGTAATTCGTAGCACCTCTGCAGAAGTTTAAAAAAGCGTTTAATATGTGCATCGAGTGTTGTCTGGTTTTTTCGAGATTGTGTGCGAGGTCGGGCAGTGTAATTGGAGCTTGTGAGCTAGAGGTAGGCAGCGACCTTCGTAGGAAGCAGTTGGCACCCTAGGTTGAGGCAACGGCTGAAGTGTAAGCGGTATGCGCAGCGGACGAGCTACATGAGTCGTTCTGCAGGGCTTTCAGCAGTTTGTACCTGCAGGCCAATGAAGAAAGAGGGGCCCAGGCATTGTGGGACTTGCTGGAGCTCGAGTTTTCATAGCAAATGCAACAGAAAGGTGAGGAAAGCTCATCCTAAAAGATTGAATTTAGTAAATTCCAAGTGTGGCATCGGTTTCATGTACACTTCCGGCAGAAGCGAGTGTCATTTGTTTGTGACGGGTATTTACTTACGGCAATTGTTATCACCTAAGCAACGCTGTAATTACGTAATCACAAATGATTGTCGAATAATATCGAACTTGTTTTGCGAATTGTGAGGTTGGCTCGCCATATTTGAATTAAGTTGCCATTAGTAAAATAATATCCAGTACTATATACAAAGTGTTTCTATTATATTATTAAAAATACCCGATAATCAAGTTGATAGCAAATGTATTTCCTATAATTTATTCAAATCAAACTAATATTTGCTAGGATGTAGAGACCCGAGTCATATGAGATTAAAGTCATTTATTTTAAATTATAATAATACACAAGAAGTAAAATGACAACCATAGTAATATTGTCGTTAAATATATACAGGGTGAGCTCCTTAAAACATAAAATGCTATCTATTTTTGTTTTAACTCAGGAATAGATAAAAGTAATATTTTGCACATAGCTCAGGTTTTTACTCTCGACGAAAATGAGACCGAACAGATACAGGCTGAACATCGTAAAATGAATAGAAATGTGCAGCGATTGTTGCAGGCCTCACTTGAGAAAGAATTTCTGTGGAAAGCCCTTTACAGATTGTTTATTTATTACTTTTGGCTATACATCTCAATTTCAGTTTGAGTGAGCGCCGTGATTGCATAAAACCCACTTCACACGAGCACCCTTTGAATAAAAATCAATTATGTTAGCAAGTGAGAAAAGCGAATTTAAATTAGATAATCGATAATTATTGGGCAACGTAACCTAATTTTCAAAATTAAACTAAATATGTACTATTCTTATAAACTTGAGAACTCATCTTTGTTACATACTTTCATACGTTCCGCAACCTGAGCAGCCATGTGGTGGCGACCTCTAGTTTAAATTCCAATCGTATAGTACAGTATTGATACTTCCCTAGAAACTAGAAACTGAAAGGGCATCAACAAGATCCATAAAAACTTCCGTACTCTAGACCAGTGGCGTCCAAATTTCTTTGATCGCGTACCCCCAAGACAGAAAAAATTAGTAATGCGTACCCTTCATATACAGTGTGTTTCATATGAAATTAAGACACCTACGTATCTTTTTATATTTAAACAACGACTTGAAATTGTGGAGGTCAGCTCATTAATGGGATTTAAGTTACCTATTTAGATTATTTACACATTCACATACCATACTACCTATGGTTGATTAAAAATTAAAATTTTCGGAAACTTACACTGGGGGGGATCAAGGAAGGCTGGTTTTGTCTTCAACATTTGTTTTCGCATCATAAAAAACTTGCAGATACGCATTATCGCTGCAAAAGTATTAAGATTTTTTTTAAATATGGCCAAAATATAAAATGCAAATTGAAAATTTTACAATTTTGAGGAGTAAAAACAAACATTTTCGTCAGTTGTTTGATTTTTCAAAATTTGTTAGGTTCTTGAGTGATTTTGAGTTTTTACTAAACTGATTTCTTTTTCAAAAATTGCTCAAAAGAATTATATATACCGTTAGCACCTACATTTTTATTTAAAAAATAAGAATTGTTAGGTAAAGAAGAGGTGAAAATTCTATTTCAAAATATTCTCGATATCCTCAACTTTTTTCAAATAACTACATTTTATATGTTTGGTAAACTTAATTATGTTACTATTAGTTATAGCTAATGATTTAATCTTTTGTACAATTTTTGAAACAGAAATTGCCCATGGGAAAACACAAAACACCTAATAATTTTTGTAAAACGTAAAAATGAAAGATCTTCATTCATAAGAAATTATTGAATTTTCGTTTTATGCTATTTTGTTTTGATTCCAAACAAATTGTTTAAATTGTTTTGCAACGAAAATTCCTATCAGAGGCTTTTTAAGGAGAATAAAAAAGATTTTGAAATGAAATATAGCCCTTGATTGTTAGGTAAGCTTCTGAAAATTCGATCATATTATGCTAGTATAAAGAGGTGGAAATCCAAATAGGTAGCTTAAGTCCCATTAGGGTTATGCACAAATCTGCAAACCACCAAAACTCAAAATCATTACGTTTAAAAATATAGAAGGTGCTAAGGTGATTTAATTTCAATTGAAACACACTATCACCATCATCATCATCATCGACAGTATTAAATATTCCATTCCTGGATGTATGTCGTAGTCGTCCCCCCCCCCCCCACCCGCGCATATATTTCTCTCCACTTTATACGGTTATCTCTTGCTCGCATCCACTGTGTTCCGGCTATCTTAATATATCGTCCTTCCATCTGGCTTTAGAATGACCCCGACGCCTTCTTCCAGTTCTGCGCTTCCACCACGTCACCTTCCTACTCCATCTGCCGTCATTTCTTCTCCTAATGTGTTGCCACTTTAAGTGTGCGATGCGGGTAGCTATATCTTCTACTCTAGTTTTATTTCTGACCCAACTGATTGGTCTGTGATCGTATTTACAGCATCGATCTTTCCATTGCCCTCTGCCCCTCTGTGTTACTTTCATGTTTTTTTATAATAGTCTCCGTCACAGACTTTGGCTGTACGTTTTTGATTTAAACACATTTTTCAGTTTTGTATACACCACCCATCCCATCTTCATGGCATTGACTATTCGTCGGTTCATCCGCATTTAGGGATACTTTTTATCCCAAGGCCAAGAGGGTGCCCTTTATCTCTACTTGCTCGTACGCCTTCCTAAGAAACCGTTGGCACTTGGTAGAGAGGGATTCCGTATACCGGGAGTAATTTGGTCACTTGATGAAATCCACGGAAGTTGTCTCCTCTGCTGGTTTTGGTCGGTCTCGATTATTTTATTTCCTAGTTACCCACTATATCTAGCGGGCGTTCCCCTCTCCACCACCTGGGGATGTAACCGGTTGGGCCGCATATCATTTACAGTATCATAAATCGGGGTATGATTAATTCAGTCATATATTTCTTCTTCTTCCCAAAATGGACGCTTTGAATGTGCTTTTGAATATAGGTAACACAATTGGTGTACTTACATGCACACTACGTACATTGCGTTGACGGGTCTCGTAAACACTTGTTCGCTGCACTTTTCACGTGAATACCGCGATTATTCTGCAAGGTCCTTTTAGGCTGCTTCTAGTTATTTCACCTCAAGTCGACTTGCACAGTGCATTTCGGAGTCGCAAACACGCACAGTCCTCAACTAAGGTTACGACTGCCTTCTTCTTTGTCAAATTTGCATGAGTTGAAACTTTCCTCATCCCGCAGGTTTGGACGTGCATTCTTACTGCACTCGCGAATTTCATTTCACTATGCGTTCGTTGTGCGGGACCAGCTTTGCGAACATTTGCTTACATAAAATACATTGGATAAATGTTAAATATAGTATGATCAAAAATTATTTTTTTGTATCGTGAAAGTCGTCTTTTTTTAACGAAAAATTCTACTTTTTGTAACACAAAAATCGTGAAAAAAGTACACTTTTTTAACTACATATTTTACTGAAACGCCAATTTGACAGTTGTCAATTCCGAAGTCTTTTTCGACTAAATGTCGACCAAGAGATCACTATGCAAAAAAACTACGTGTACAACACGTTTTGAAAATCCTTTTTCATTCATTTGCTAGATTAACTCGGGCTTCGCCCTCGTTATCAAACTGCAAATTCATGAAAAAAGTATGACTTTCAAAACTGTACCTTTTCAACTTCAAATTGGGACTAATCAATTTCAAAATGGGAATAAACAATTTCAAAATGAAATAAACAATTTCAATTTGAGAATAAGCAACTTCAAATTGGGACTAATCAACTTCAAATTGAGAAAAGCTTTTTGTTAACGGTAGTCTTTGCAAAATGACAATTACATGGTTGTGACAGGATGGAACACCAGCAACAACTAACAATAATTAGTTTCGTCGTGTCACAATCATGTAATTGTCATTTTCCAAAGACTACCGTTAACAAAAAGCTTTTCTCAATTTGAAGTTGATTAGTCCCAATTTGAAGTTGTTTATTCTCAAATTGAAAATGTTTATTTCATTTTGAAATTGTTTATTCCCATTTTGAAATTAATTAGTCCCAATTTGAAGTTGAAAAGGTATAGTTGTACAAATTACTATTCATCTAGTATGGCTATGGAATAGTTCCTAATTTATGAATCCAACTGTAAGTCACTTAAAAATCAAATGTCAGGTTTGACATTTAAGTGCATTCATAAAGTAGGAAATATTCCATACTATATGAAAATAATTTTTGATCATACTATATAACTTACAATATTAAAACAAAGAAAACCTAAATTGTTTTCTAACGTTCAATCCTATAACATAAAATCGTTGCTCTCTTTGTTTGCCTGTATGTTTGTTCGCTATCTCCTCCGAAGATACTGGCCCGATTAAGTTGTACGATGGCTTAAAAGTTTGCTAATTTTTAGACTTAGATCGTAGGCCGGTTTTTATTTACAAAAAAAGTACGAAAAAGTTTTAATTTAATTAAATCCTCTAGGCAGCGGAGCGGAGCGCCTGTCGCCGTGTACTATTAGCTCGGGTGCGCGCATTTCTTATAAAATAAAATCGTTGCTCTCTTTGTATGTTTGCGTGTATGTTTGTTCGCTATCTCCTCCGAAGATACTGGCCCGATTAAGTTGCATGATGGCTTACAATTTTGCTAATTGTTCGACTTAGATCGTAGGTCGGTTTTTATTTACAAAAAAAGTACGAAAAAGTTTTAATTTAATTAAATGCTCTAAGTAGCGGAGCGGAGCGCATGTCGACGTGGGAAGTAGAGTGCTCGCCTAAGACGCGGGCGGCCCGGGTTCGATTCCCGTCCGATGAATCCTTTTTTAAAATTTATATTAATGAATCTCTCTTAATTTAGCGAACCGAAGCGTAGTTCGGGTGACTAACTAGTATAAAATAGAGGCGACGGATCCAGATGCCCGTTACACCTCTGTTAAAGGGGTTAACGGCTACCAAAGTATATATGTAGTCGAATTATAGCGAAAGAAGCATACAATTTACAGTATCATAAATCGGGACATGCTTCATTCTGTCATCTTTTTTTAAATTTTTATAGGTGAGATAGTAGAATTTGGTGGGCCAAGAAAGCGGAGTACTATCTCCCATGCGTAAATCCTTTTAAGGTTTAAACACATTTTTTATATTTTTTTATAAGTACAATCTTGGTTTATTTAACGGGAAAATTCATTTATTTTTAACTCTTTACATGTAAAATTTCTTGTCTATTAGAAAATGTATTCAATGCTAACTTCTGAACAGGATTGGCGGTTCTGACCTATTCAAAGGCTGGGTGACCGAGACTAATTTGTAGGTTTTCAAAGTATTCACTTAATATTAGGTCGTTATGTAAAACGGCTTAGTCATGTACAAACTATCAATCGTTCTCTCTAAAAACAATGTGTACTAATGGTGTGATGTTTATCTACGAATTAACCTCCAACACCGGTAATTATAAGGTATCATTTGAAAATGACATTTTTAGAATAAACAGAAGCTACAATTAACTTATGTTATACCTATACCTGCATATTTGTTTTTTATTTCTAGCAGTTTTGTCTCGCTTTCACCTTCCTAAAAACAAGGTCAGTTGTTCAAAATAGTTACTTTTTAGTTGGGATGTCTAAAATTCAAGTGTCAAACTAGTATTGTATTGTATGGTCTAAATGTGAAATCATTTAAATGAGTAGTCTATAGAATTTCAATATTTTTTCTAAAACTCGCAATCAAGCCTTTCTCGCCTTTAAAAGCAATATTGTAAATTTGCTTAACAGCAATTGTAGTTTGAAGTTGATTTATTTTTAATTGGGTTTGTTATGATATATATGTATGTATGTACTACATGGTTTTTATTAAAACATGAGATATTGAAAGTCCAGGCGAAAATCTTTGATCTTTGTTTTTATTTTGGGTCATTTCACCTTTGTTGCTTATTTTTGAGTTTAAAGGATCCAAAAGTACAGGTTAAGATGCTTTGATTACTGTTTCTAAGAGTTTTATCCGTAGCCTCATTTAAATGAAATGGAAAGGTTATTTTAGGGTGTTCAAGATGTCCTCCAGCCTACTTCTCCAAACCGCTGTAACGACGATTATGAAAACTCCACTGGTAGAAATTACAAAAGGTTAACGGTAGCCACACTCCTGGCGTTGAAGACGCATTATTACAAGAATCCGCGGGTTAACGCAACCGGAGAGCCGCGAAAACGTAACCAAGAAAGTGATTGATCAATCGGCGTTCTGCACCGAAATTGCAGATGTGATCGAATTACGTAATTTTAGAGATGTGGTTATGGCGAGACGGTGTCACGTTTCGTTGTATAAGGCTGTTGGGTAAGCGGAAAGCGGGTTACTGCGATCGCCGCAGAGAAAGTTATGTCAAATTCGTCCTAAAACCCTATATTTGCGCACACCCACGGCAGCGCTTCGTTTTGGAAATGCCGCTAGAGCCGGTGGTTTGGTTCCTGGTTGCGAAACCCGTTTGCCCCCTTTGAGAGAAACAATCGCGACAAAGGTTATCAGCTGAGCAG
The DNA here is from genome assembly GCA_940337035.1 of Agriotes lineatus. Taxonomy (NCBI): domain Eukaryota; kingdom Metazoa; phylum Arthropoda; class Insecta; order Coleoptera; family Elateridae; genus Agriotes; species Agriotes lineatus. Next base: position 164,976 of record CALNHX010002847.1, read on the forward strand.
TTCGACGTGAATCTTTTATCACTAGAGGAATAAAAACAGTTCCAGATGATTGTGGCTTCACACGTAACATTATTTCAGGGATAACCGTCATGTACGAAGTTCACGCTGAATAAGGAAGAAATTGGAAAAGGTTATTTCCCTCAATCATTGATGATTCCTAGATACTTAGAATAGTTTCAGATAATAAAGTGTCATTGATTTATTAAAGACATATTTTATTTTTATTACTTAAAAACGATTTGCTCTATGACATGTGGATTCAGACGTTTTTCCACTACATACCTACTTTTTCTCTATTTAATATCAAAGATGATTTGATTTTCCTACTTCCTCTACCAGACCTAATGATCTTTCGCCTATCACCATTTTCTTTTTGTAAATTTTGACATTGATTTAAATTTGCGACTTAATTTTTATCTCTCCCCCTTGTTCAGGTTTATTATCGAAACACCTTACAAGTTTTTTCAACTTTGCAACTAGATTGTTACAACTTCCTACAATCAGAGTGTCTTAGGCATGTTTCACCCTTCCGCAAGAAACCAAGAAACCTATATGGGCCTTCCAGGCGCACTTATATCAAAACGTCCTCATGGCCGGCCTGGGTCAGTGGGCCCCCTAATCGACTGGGCCCTCCCGCGATGCGGGAGTTGCGAGAGGTGTTTGTTCCGCCACTGAACATCGGTAATATCTCGACGCACTCCTGAACAGGAGGTAGGAATATTTTAGTTATGAAGTGTCAATTTCATTTTTTTTTCTGCCATCGTGATGATATTATTCTAGTACTTACAACCAGGAAATTAAAAGTTGGTTTCATTAAAAGCTACTTGCCCATTTGACTTGACTACAATGGTTGTAGTCCCAATCCCCTTTTGCAGACTCGTGTATCTTACTGAATATATGCCCATTTTAACGCTGGTCTACCCCTTTTTCTTTTTTGAAGATAAAGTTATCTCCGCTGAAGAGCGGAGATAAAGTAAATTAGCTAAATAATTTGAAATTCCTAACTTGGCGGCATTTGCTATTCAAGCGGGGTACACTGATCAATTTCGAAATCTGACATATTAAAAGCTGCAATGAATAAATAGGATTTACTCAAGCAACTTGTAGGTAATTGCAAAATATACTTAGAAATTCTCTCCAAATTAAAGCTGGCTGACAGATGAATAAGTATAGATTTTTCATAGTAACGCTCTCTAAAGCAAGCTACATTTATTAGTCTAGCCGATCTTTTACCTTAAAATTATTTCTGATATCTTAACGCTGCTTAAATAATTTGTTATCAACGTTTGAAGAAAGAGTACTACATATATGTTATTCGGATCAAA